>JANAVB010013000.1:14166411-14193911 GCA_029216955.1 Iris pallida
CTACTGTGTTGTATCCATAACACAAACCACTATAACCGCTAAGTCAAACTAACATGCAATCTCTATTAGCGGTTATTCATAACGCACGGCTTGTACGTACTGGTGGCCAGCCAATCACGCACTTCGTGTCCTACATACGACACACAACTTCGTGGTACAACGTGTCAAGGCCAATGAATGCACACACAAGGTGGTCCCTTAAATCTAGGTTTAATTTGTAAGAAAATAATACACAGCAGGAAATATAAATGAACAGTAAGTTCTAACAGTTATGCCATGTATCACAGTTTATTTTGCATAAAGAAAATAAATAATGCATGAAATATGAGCTAAAATAAATAAACAGCTAATGGCAAGGTGTCTTGCCTGGTAGGACGCCTGGTGTGCTACGATAATCAATGTGGCACGAACTGCGATGTCGGTGTAACAAATACACAATGTGACCTCTGATGGTGGCACGGATCGTGTCATTGAGTCTGGAATTGTCAAATTGGTTAGGGATGATATAGAAAAGTCCGAGAATTGCAAGAAGATAGAATTATGACTAGCAAGGGATAAGATTGATAAGCGAGAATTTTTGTATATACGATTATATAAATATTTTAGGAAACTATTTTGATAATAGAAACTATGTTTGGAAATCCAATATAATTAAAAACTATGATTTACTTTTATCAAAATATTATAAATAAATAAATACTTAAAATTTAGGAAAACAACTTATGATAATAAAACGTATTTTTATCAAATATAATTTTTAGAAAAGCCATAACAATACACAATAATATTTTTAGAGCTTATAAACCCAATTTGAAAATAATATAGGACTACGCCTCATACCATATTTGTTAAAATAGAAAATACAAATAAATAATTTCCACAAAAATAATAATTTTAATAATAATAATAATAACAATAATATTAAGTATTAATAATAATAATAAAATGCAAAAAAAAAAGAAAAAAAGAAAAAAAAAGAAAACAAAATTTAACAAAACGACAAAAATCAAAACTCTAATATACTGCTGTTCTCCTCTCGATGAGAACAGTACCTCATTACTAAAGCAAGAGTTTAGTCATACATGATCAACCCTAGGATCTGTTAATCATGTTACAGCCCGTAGGCAGACAGTAAGTAAATGCAATCGAGCTAAACAGGTGCTCGTCAGCTAAACGCCTCAAAAGAATAATTTTTACAATAGAGTGGGAGAGCCAAAAATAACCCACTCGTTGCCAGGGTTCCGTCTAGTGGCCACCATCTGGCTGGATGGTCGGTAGATCCTCTGGAGCTGCTCCGAAATCTGGCCACACAAAACCAGCTGGGTCAGACCCCAGAAAGAGCAAGTGCCACAAAGGAAGCTTCATTTAAGAACTAAAACCAGCAATCAGCACAAGATACAAATAAAAGTAAGAACTGGAAATAAAGAAAATACATCAGGATGATATACGATGAGATAACCATGGAACTATTCAGATAACCAGGTTACAACCCGTAAACCAAACAAGGACCGGGGTTGTAACCCTTCGTCTGAACAGAACTTAGAATTCTCACCATTTATCGGTAAAATAAATACAAGCATTTTGGTCATGCAGCAATCTGGAACAGGATCAGGGCAAGACTAGACTGGTTAGACTCCGTCCAATCACTTCACGGCCAAGCAAGAATTACGGCTTGATACTTTAACTAACTAGGGTTGTTACAAGCCTAATTACTAACAAGATGCAGTAAGATTATTCCACAGCCACAAACCCTGCAGACCATCCAGGTTACCCAGGTTAAGAGATTAGGGTTGAATTCAGGTGGGTACATCGTCCAGGAAACGCATGTACCTTTAAGCAGTTTGAAGGGTGCAACACATGACAGTGTGCTGGAAATGTGCCCTACTCGACGGCAGGCTGCAGATCCCAAGCGCGCCCAGGTAACAGGATTGCCTGTAGCTGGGAAATCTCTTCATGACTAATGTATTAATCTAGTTGTTAACCTTAGTTCATTTTAGTAGGTACTTCTGACCGTGGTACTCAGGAGTCCCCTCCTAGACATGATGCAAGACAGGACGGGAATATTTGTACAAGCACAATCGCCCACGGTGTCCAGGATTAATTATACAGGTCATGTTATGTCAGATAGCCGTCGCAACAGCTATTTGAGATAATCATGTCAGGTTATCATGCCAAGTGTACTTGTCAGGAGTGCGCCACGACGGGCCACTATCAGGTCATGTCAGGTCATTATGTCAGGAGTGCACCACTACGGGTCGCTATCGTGTCATGCTCAGGTATTATTTTCAAACATATTAAACAAATCCATGATTATCAAGTTCATGACAAAAGGCGTAAGGATATAAAATGGACGTTAAATATCTAATAAAATATCAATATACAGGGCTATAAAAGATCAAGGGTAATCAGGCTATGCTCAAGCCAGGCTACGCTCAGGCTAGCGTACGCTCAGGTCTGCGTACCAAAGGATCCATACACTTCCAATGGGAAGCGTATGCAAGGGTCGGCGTACACAAGGGCACGCTCAAGCTACAGGTCAGCGTACGCTCAAGCTAGCGTATGCTCAAGACTGCGTACGCTCGAGCTAGCGTACGAAAGGAGCCAGCGTACGCCTTGCTCGCTTAAGCTAGCGTACCAAGGCACGCGTACGCTCAAGCTAGCGTACGCTCAAGACACGCTGCCAACAGACAGCGCATGAAGGTGAGCGTACGCTCACTAAAGAGCAGCGTACGAAGGCTAGCGTACGCTCGCTAAACAGCAGCGTACACAAGGCTAGCGTACGCTCGCTAAACAGCAGCGTACAGCTCAGTGGCATAAGCTAAAAAGCTAGCTCACTGTTCACTGTCTTCTCCAAATGGCAAGAACAGCAAGAACTCTAAAGTTGAATCTAAGCTTCAATTGTCCAAATCTTGGTCAAAATAAGTCCGAATCCGACTTTCCAAAGGTCAAAATTGGATAGGATGAAATTCTCTAAAACATGGAACCATCCAAACTTGAAAACAAGGAAGTTTAATAGATCAAAACCACCAAAATCCGAAAATAGCAAAACTCTAAATCTACAAGAATTAAAGCCTCAAAATGGAAAATGACAAGTTCTAATGTGGTTTAGAATCATGAGGAGAAGCTAATGAAACCATCAAAAGGAGTTCTCTTGTGGAAGCAAGTTGCACTTGCCTATGGTGTTCTTGGTTGGTGGAGAAGAGTAATGGTGGGGGAAGGAGAAGTAAATAAGAATTATGGAAGAGAGAGAAGGTTGGTGGGGATAATAAAGAGGGGGGGTTGTGGTGGAAATGAAGGAGAAGCATAGGCTAAGGTGTTCCACCCTTGGCCCATGATGAACCAAGCATTAGGTCGGCCGAACCAAGCCAACCCAAACCGAGAGTAAACAAGCCAAGCCAAACCAAGGAGATATGCAAATACAAGATAAAATATGTATACGTATTCCAAATACGTAATACGAACAACAGGCATTACAACTCTACCCACCTTAAAAGAATTCCGTCCTCGAAATTTAATTAAGAGGCTAGAGGGACAAGAACAAGCTACACTATTCACAGGCAATTATACTAGGCAATCAATCAATCATGCAAGCAAGGAATTGATGGCATGAGGTATAAGAAAGACATTATACCTCACGAGTCAAACAAGTCGGGATATCGTGATCGGATATCATCCTCACGCTCCCACGTTGACTCCCCCAAAGAGTGATGACCCCAAGCAACTCGGACTAACTTGATAGTCTTGTTCTTGAGGATCTTCTCTTTTCGATCCAATATAGACACGGGCCTCTCCTCATACGAAAGGTTGGTATCAACAACCAATTCCGAATGATCCAGGATGTGGCTCGGGTCCGGGATGTACCGTCGTAATTGGGATACATGGAACATGTCATGCACCTCGCTTAGTGACGGTGGAAGAGCGAGACGATAGGATACATCTCCTACTCGCTCCAGAATGTCAAACGGTCCTATATACCTAGGACTAAGCTTGTCCCGTATGCCGAAACGAATGACGCCACGGTTAGGCAAAATCCTCAGGAATACATGATCGCCGACCGAGAACTCGAGAGGGCGCCGATGAGAATCGGCCCAATGGCGCTGGCGATCTTGGGCAACTCGAAGGTGATCTCTGACTCGCCTGACTACTTCAACTGTCTGGGCAATCATTTTTGGACCAAGCATCTGCCTCTCTCCAACATCATCCCAGGCTAACGGGGATCTGCACTTCCTGCCATACAGTGCCTCGAACGATGCCATCTGGATACTGGCCTGGAAACTATTATTGTATGAGAATTCCACCAGGTGCAAATGATCTTCCCATGAACTACCAAAGTCAAGTGTGCAAGACCGCAACATGTCTTCAAGAGTCTGGATCGTGCGCTCCGACTGGCCATCTGTTTGCGGATGATATGCTGAACTGAACTGGAGATGAGTTCCCAAGCTCTCTTGCAAGCTACGCCAAAAGTGTGACGTAAATCTTAAATCTCGGTCCGAGGTGATACTGACTGGCACACCGTACAATCTGACAATCTGCCTGAGGTACGTCTCTGCTAACTGAGCTGTCGACTGACCAACTCTGAATGGAAGAAAGTGAGCCACTTTCGTGAGCCGATCAACTATAACCCAGATAGCATCTCTACCAGCTGGGGATCTAGGTAATCCAGTCACGAAATCCATGGTCACATGCTCCCACTTCTATTCTGGAATCGGTAAGGGCTGAAGAAGTCCAGCCGGTCTCTGATGTTCGGCCTTAACCTGTTGGCAAACCAAACATCGAGAGACAAACCGAGCTATCTCCCGCTTCATGCCATTCCACCAGAAGTGCTGACGGATATCACGGTACATCTTCGTACTGCCAGGATGGATAGAATACTGAGAATTGTACGCCTCTGACATGATCTCCTGTCTGATATCTCCACTGGGTACACAAAGACGCTTACCATGCCTAAGTGTACCATCCTCATGAATAAATAACTCTGGTCTTCGTCCTGTCTCACACTCTGCTCTGAGTCGCTGAAGCTTGGAATCTGCCGACTGCACCATCCGGATCCTCTCGACTATAGTGGACTGAACTTGCATGCTGGCCATCAACGCCACACTGGAAGGGAGAACAACTTCTATGTCCATCTTCTGAAGATCGGCTAACAACTCTGGCTGCGCTATTAGAAAATAAGCTCCGGCTCTCCTGCTCAATGCATCTGCTACGACATTGGCCTTCCCAGGATGATACTGCAGGTTGACATCATAATCCACAAGAAGCTCCAGCCACCTTCTCTAACGCATGTTAAGATCCTTCTGGGTGAAAACATACTTCAGGCTCTTGTGGTCGGTAAAAATCTCCATCCTGTCTCCATACAAGTAGTGCCTCCACAACTTAAGTGCAAACACCACTGCTGCCAGCTCCAAGTCATGGGTTGGGTAATTCCTCTCATGATCACGAAGTTGTCGTGACGCATAAGCTATTACCTTCCCATGCTGCATCAGAACACATCCTAAACCTCTGCCTGAAGCATCACAGTACACTGAGAATCCTCCGGTCCCATCTGGAAGCATGAGAATAGGAGCTGTTATCAGGCCTCGCTTCAACTGCTCAAAAGAACTCTGATACTCTGCTGTCCAAGCAAACTGTGCATCCTTGCGGGTCAACTGGGTCAATGGTGCTGATATCCGAGCAAAGTCCGAACAAACCGCCGGTAGTAGCCGGCCAATCCGAGAAAACTACGAACCTCTGCAACTATGCTGGGCACTGGCCATGACTCAATAGCCACAATCTTCTGGGGATCCACTTCTACTCCTCCTCGAGTGATGATATGACCCAAGTACGAAATACGATCGAGCCAGAACTCGCATTTACTAAACTTGGCATATAACTGGTGCTCTCTGAGGATCTGAAGAACTATACGGAGATGCTGCTCATGCTCCGCCTCACTCTTGCTGTAGACCAGGATGTCATCCAAGAACACGGTCACAACTGATCCAAGTAAGGCATGAAGATGCGATTCATGAGGTCCATGAATACTGCCGGCGCATTGGTTGCTCCAAAAGGCATAACAAGGAACTCTCAATGCCCATATCTCGATCTAAAAGCCGTCTTCGGGATGTCCTGCTCTCTGACTCTGATCTGATGATAACCTGAGCACAAATCAATCTTCGAGAATACTGAAGCCCCCTTGAGTTGATCAAACAAGTCATCTATCCTCGGAAGAGGGTATCTGTTCTTGATTGTCACTGAGTTCAAGGTACGATAATCAACACATAACCTGGACGTACCATCCTTTTTTTCACAAGAAGCATCGGGGCTCCCCAAGGCGATCCACTAGCACGAATGAATCCCTTGGTTCTGAGTTCCTCAATCATCTTGTACAAGATTTCCAACTCTGACGGCGCCATCCTGTAGACTCTCTCTGATACTGGGGCTGTCCCGGGAATCAAGTCTATAGTGAACTCGATCTCCCGCTCCGGAGGCATACCTGGAAGTTCTTCTGGGAAAACATCTGGAAACTCATCCACTATCCTGGGCAACTGAACTGCTGCTACTGCCATCCGCAATGCTGGAGGAGAAGGCTCAACTGCGCCTCTGGAAAATAAAAACTCTGGCTCTCCTGGAATGCTAAAAACAACCCTACCAATATGGCAGTCTATTCTAGCATACTGGTTCCTCAACCAATCCATCCCTAGGACCACATCATAATCGGCCATCGGGAACTCTATCAATCTAGCGGGGAATTCTCTACCGCTAACTACGATCCGACACGAGGAAAACACTCTATCTACTCCCACAAGTCCGTTACCAGTAAGTATATTGAGCCTTACTGATAATGACTCGGGCTCCAATCCTACCCGTGTCGCGAATCGTGCAGACATAAAAGAATGCGATGCACCAGAATCAAATAAAGCTGAAGCTGGAAAGGAGTTGACGAGAATAGTACCTGCCACTACCTCACCTGGTGCCAACTCTTCCTCCACGGTCATCACCATAGCCTGACCGTGCCCTCAGGTGCTGGTCCCCTCTGCTGAAACCCTCGCTGCCTACTCTGACTCAAGACCTTGGCTTGTGCATACTGCTGGGGGCTCTGTTGCTGAAATACATGGGACTGAGGTGACAAGGGCCTCGATAATGGATACTGCTGCTGCTGCTGCTGCTGGACCGGTGCTGGTCCTCTTACCGAAGAGCTAGAAAGGTTGGACGATGATGAACCACCCCTATTCGGGCAGGATCCAACCCTATGGTCTGGTGCTCCACAAGCCAGACATAATCCTTGTGCCCTGCGACATTCTGCCACCACATGGCCTGGCTTTCCACAATGAGAACAACCCACTGCGGAAGATTACTTCTGCTTCTGCTGCTGCTGCTGCTGAGGGTGCGTCGGAGTTGAATGCTGAACCGACGTCACTGAGACTACTCGCCTCGGAGCTCCAATAGTCAAAGCCCTGGCTGCCGGGGCCGGTGCTGAAGACTGATTCATCTGACCGTGAGATCTCTTCCGACCTCCGGTCCTATCCACAATCCGCTGGGAGGTATACTCATGCCTCCGGGCTGCTCTCAAGACTGCATCAAAAGTCTGATGCTCAAACTGTTCAACTGCCAACAAAATCTCCAGGTGAAGCCCCTGCTGGAATCGCTGGGCTCTATCATACTCGGTTGCCACCAAGGTGGGAGCAAACCGACTGAGTCGGGAAAATTCGGCCGTATATCCGTCGACCGTCCTGCCTCCTTGCTTCAGATTGGTGAACCTGGTCTGCAGATCATACCGAGCCACGGCATCGAAATACTTGGTCTGGAATCTCTCTCTGATACTGTCCAAGCAATGGATGTTGCTAACCCAACGGCCTGTGCTGCCCACCAGCTGCGGGCAAGATCTAATAGCTGTAGGCGCACAACTGCCACCTTCTCGTTCTCTTGGGTCCTGGCTGCTTCTAGAATCACCTCTGTATCCTGAAGCCATGCATCTGCCGCGATAGCATCTTCACTACCGTCGAAGAATGGAGGGTTCAAGCGCTTGAAGCTGTTGGCAGCGCTGTTACCCTGATGACCACCCCGGGTCAAAGCATCCGTCACTGCCTGTTGCAAGGCATCTCCACGCCGGTCTTGGGAAGCTATCAAGGTCCTGACGAGTCCTACCAAAGTGCCGTCATCATGTTCTACAGGTTGAACTGGCTGGACTGGTGGCTCTCCACCAGAAGATACGACTCTGGAGGCTACTCCGAAATGCTGGGCTTGATCTCCAGGTTGCTGCTGGTCCGTGGGAGGTGCTCTGCCTTGCTGATCGGTCGGGTCAGGTACTATGCCGCTGAAGAAGACGACATAGAAAACAATAAGGAAGGACCAGGACAGAGCAACGATACAAGTATATGATCAGGACAAGAATCCAGGGATTCAGAAGATACGAACAGAGATCAAGAACGAATACTGATTGAGACATCTATTCGGTAAACCCTCACATATCTTGATTTACAAGACCTGCATGGGCCACCACTTAAACCATGTCACGCCCCAGAACCAGAATACTGGAAAACGGGGGCAGACATAGCCAGCTACGTATATTGAAGTACAACCCACCTCGCTATACGGTCACGGCTGTCTAGATACATGAGGGTTTACTACAAGCCAACAGTCTCCTATGGTCATGAACAAGCCTAGTGTCTCAATCACAAGCAAGTAAGTAAATGTTACAAGATGTATGATCATTAAATATACAATAATAAGGCGTCGCAAATATTACATATTCAGCTGATCATGAAGCTAGTCGTTACAAAATGTTAGGACTAGCAAGAGTTTAGTCATACATGATCAACCCTAGGATCTGTTAATCATGTTACAGCCCGTAGGCAGACAGTAAGTAAATGCAATCGAGCTAAACAGGTGCTCGTCGGCTAAACGCCTCAAAAGAATAATTTTTACAATAGAGTGGGAGAGCCAAAAATAACCCACTCGTTGCCAGGGTTCCGTCTAGTGGCCACCATCTGGCTGGAAGGTCGGTAGATCCTCTGGAGCTGCTCCAAAATCTGGCCACACAAAACCAGCTGGGTCAGACCCCAGAAAGAGCAAGTGCCACAAAGGAAGCTTCACTTAAGAACTAAAACCAGCAATCAGCACAAGATACAAATAAAAGTAAGAACTGGAAATAAAGAAAATACATCAGGATGATATATGACGAGATAACCATGGAACTATTCAGATAACCAGGTTACAACCCGTAAACCAAACAAGGACCCGGGGTTGTAACCCTTCGTCTGAACAGAACTTGGAATTCTCATCATTTATCGGTAAAATAAATACAAGCATTTTGGTCATGCAGCAATCTGGAACAGGATCAGGGCAAGACTAGACTGGTTAGACTCCGTCCAATCACTTCATGGCCAAGCAAGAATTACGGCTTGATACTTTAACTAACTAGGGTTGTCACAAGCCTAATTACTAACAAGATGCAGTCAGATTATTCCACAGCCACAAGCCCTGCAGACCATCCAGGTTACCCAGGTCGAGAGATTAGGGTTGAATTCAGGTGGGTACATCGTCCAGGAAACGCATGTACCCTTAAGCAGTTTGAAGGGTGCAACACATGACATGTGCTGGAAATGTGCCCTACTCGACGGCAGGCTACAGATCCCATGCGCGCCCAGGTAACGGGATTGCCTGTAGCTGGGAAATCTCTTCATGACTAATGTATTAATCTAGTTGTTAACCTTAGTTCATTTTAGTAGGTACTTTTGACCGTGGTACTCAGAGTCCCCTCCTAGACATGATGCAAGACAGGACGGGATTATTTGTACAAGCACAATCGCCCACGGTGTCCAGGATTAATTATACAGGTCATGTTATGTCAGGTAGCCGTCGCAACAGCTATTTGAGATAATCATGTCAGGTTATCATGCCAAGTGTACTTGTCAGAAGTGCGCCACGACGGGCCACTATCAGGTCATGTCAGGTCATTATGTCAGGAGTGCACCACTACGGGTCGCTATCGTGTCATGCTCAGGTATCATTTCCAAACATATTAAACAAATCCATGATTATCAAGTTCATGACAAAAGGCGTAAGGATATAAAATGGACGTTAAATATCTAATAAAATATCAATATACAGGGCTATAGAAGATCAAGGGTAATCAGGCTATGCTCAAGCCAGGCTACGCTCAGGCTAGCGTACGCTCAGGTCTGCGTACCAAAGGATCCAAACACTTCCAATGGGAAGCGTATGCAAGGGTCAGCGTACACAAGGGCACGCTCAAGCTACAGGTCAGCGTACGCTCAAGCTAGCGTATGCTCAAGACTGCGTACGCTCGAGCTAGCGTACGAAAGGAGCCAGCGTACGCCTTGCTCGCTTAAGCTAGCGTACCAAGGCACGCGTACGCTCAAGCTAGTGTACGCTCAAGATACGCTGCCAACAGGCAGCGCATCAAGGTGAGCGTACGCTCACTAAAGAGCAGCATACGAAGGCTAGCGTACGTTCGCTAAACAGCAGCGTACGAAGGCTAGCGTACGCTCGCTAAACAGCAGCGTACACAAGGCTAGCGTACGCTCGCTAAACAGTAGCGTACAGCTCAGTGGCGTAAGCTAAAAAGCTAGCTCACTGTTCACTGTCTTCTCCAAATGGCAAGAACAGCACGAACTCTAAAGTTGAATCTAAGCTTCAATTGTCCAAATCTTGGTCAAAATAAGTCCGAATCCGACTTTCCAAAGGTCAAAATTGGATAGGATGAAATTCTCTAAAACATGGAACCATCCAAACTTGAAAACAAGGAAGTTTAATAGATCAAAACCACCAAAATCCGAAAATAGCAAAACTCTAGATCTACAAGAATTAAAGCCTCAAAATGGAAAATGACAAGTTCTAATGTGGTTTAGAATCATGAGGAGAAGCTAATGAAACCATCAAGAGGAGTTCTCTTGTGGAAGCAAGTTGCACTTGCCTATGGTGTTCTTGGTTGGTGGAGAAGAGTAATGGTGGGGGAAGGAGAAGTAAATGAGAATTATGGAGGAGAGAGAAGGTTGGTGGGGATAATAAAGAGGGGGGGTTGTGGTGGAAATGAAGGAGAAGCATAGGCTAAGGTGTTCCACCCTTGGCCCATGATGAACCAAGCATTGGGCCGGCTGAACCAAGCCAACCCAAACCGATAGTAAACAAGCCAAGCCAAACCAAGGAGATATGCAAATACAAGATAAAATACGTATACATATTCCAAATACGTAATACGAACAACAGGCATTACAAATGGAGTGGTCGGGAGGAGCTGGTCAGGTCGGCGGTCATGGAGGCTAAGGCGGAGGCGTTCGCGGAGGAGTAGGCCGGCGGATCAGAGGGTTCCGACGGTGGCCAGGGTTGCGGAGGAGAGGAGGTGCGGCGCTCGGAAGAAGCCAGATCGGGAAGGGGTTTCGCGGGCGGCGCTGGGTTTGGGGGCGGCGCGCTGGTACTCGCGCGGGCGGCTGTTCGGGACGGGGACGGGGACGATCGCCGGAGCATGGCCTGGGTCAGGTGAGAGTCTCGGTTTGGTTGTTGTTTTAATTTAGGTTATAGAGGTTTTGGCCTCGGCGGCTCTGGCCGGGGTCGCCACGGCGGTAGCCACGGTGGTGGTGATGGTGTTTTTCTTCTTTTCTGTTCTGGTTTTTTTGGTCGTGGCGTTTGGTGATGGTGGCGAGGTGGACGGAGATGCCGACGGCGGTGGTGTTGCGCTGTGGCAGGGCTGGGAGTAATGGTGGTGGTCGGACTGGGTTTGGTACAGCGTGGTGGCGGGGGTATTTTGGGTTGAAGTGGTAGTTTTGGTGATGGTCGAAGGAGGCGGGACGAGGGTATGTGGATTTAGGGTTTGGTCTCGGAGTCAACGGGGTGGCTGGTCGGGATGGCCGACACTTTGGTTTGGGGTGACCGGAGGGTTTGGCCAGGAGATGGTCGAGGGAAGCACGAGGATTAGGGTATTAGGATGATTTATCGGGGTTTGTCCGACAAAAACCCATGTGCCTGTAAAATATGGAATAAGAATCTAGATGGACACTGACACGGTGAACGGCACGTTTGTGAAATTTGTGTGGATGAATAATGAATTGGAGGAGTACCTGCCTATTTATAGGATGTGGGAATTCCCATTAAGGATAGGATTAGGATATTTATACCCAATTTAAATAATTCAATTACTAAACTTAAATCAATGAATCAAATCTAAATTTAAACCAAATTCCAATTTAAATCTATAAATTACGCCTTTATACTATTTAAATTAAATCCATAAAATTAAATCCATAAAATTAAATCGAGAATTAAAATGGCTACAATAAATTCAAGTATATATTTTCTAAAATTACTAATAATAATAATTATGAAAATAATAAATTTTTTTGAATAATAAAATATTAATATTAATAAATTTCAAAAAAATACATTTTTATTTTAAAATAAACTAGTAAAATATTTATGAAATATATATATATACACGAATAATATTATTTATTCTAAATAAAAGGTCTTTCATAAATAAATCATAAATTTAGGAAATTTTGATAGCTAAATTAAATATTACATATATTATTTTGAAACTATAAAAAAATATTTTTCTAAAAATATGTACGCTCGCACATATTCGCACTCGTCGAGCAATTTCGAAAAATAAAATTTTCGTACACGACGTACAATACGACTACGTGACGTACAATACAAAATTTTAAATCGGTCCAAATTTAGTAAAAAAATAGTAGAAATTTAGGGGTTTTACAAGTCTTTTCGGAAACAAAAAGCCAGATTAAAATGGGACCTGTAAGGTGATAAGAATACTCGGTTTTTCCATGCGTGCACCAGGAGCAGGCAAAGAAAGGCGGGTATTCAGAAAGTTATTCGGGCTGATGGATCTGAAACTGGCTCTATTGCGGAGGTGGCGACGGAGGCTTCTTTATTCTACTCTAAGCTGTTCAGGGCTGAGCCTATTTCAGACGATGATGCCTTCTTCGATGTCATCCCAAGCATCATCTCTATGGAGGACAATTCTGATCTTGTCCCTTGTCCGGATAGTACGGAGTTGTTGGAGATTGTTCGGGGGATGGACCCGGCTAATGGCGCCTGGCCGGATGGATTTTCTGGGAGATTCTTCTCATATTGTTGGGATATTATCGCTGCTGACGTGGAGGAAGCCATTGGTTCTTTTTTCTTGGGTGCACGCCTTCCGGTCTCCATATCTTATATTTTGTTATTTCTTATCCCCAAAGTCGAGCACCCGAGGAATCTTTCAGATTTCCGTCCTATTAGTCTTTGCAATTTTTGTAACAAGATAATTTCCAAGATTATTGCTTGCAGGTTGCGGGAATTTCTTTCCAAAATTATTTCTCCGAAACAAAGTGCTTTTGTTAAGGGGAGAGAGATTGTTGACAATATCATCATTGCTCAGGACATGGTGGCTTCGATGAGGGAACCCAATCATGGTGGCAACATTGCAATAAAGCTTGACATGCAGAAGGCCTATGATAGAGTTAATTGGCATTTCCTTCTGCGTGTTCTTCGGAGAATTGGCTTTAATGAGGCTTTCTGTGATCTTATTTATCGTCTACTGGCAGACACCCGGTATGCGGTTCTTATTAATGGCGCTCCTACTGACTTTTTTCCCGGCGTCTAGAGGGATCCGTCAGGGAGACCCTCTTTTCCCGGCTCTCTTCATTATTGCTGCGGAGGTGCTTTCTTGGAACCTCAAGCTTCTTCAAGACACAAATCGGAGATCTTCATTTCATACTCTGATTGGGGGACCGCGTATCTCGCACTTGGCTTATGCGGATGATGTTCTTATATTTACCTCGGGGGATATTGATGGTTTGCGTGATCTCCAGCAGGTATTGCATCGTTATGAGGCAGTATCTGGTCAGAAGATTAATTATTCCAAATTTGTCTTTTATACTGCGACCCCATTGGCTGAGGATCGTGCTCGGATTATTTCAACTCTTTTGGATTTTGTACCGGTACTTTGCCGTTTTTTTATTTGGGCTGTCCGTTAATGTGCGGGAGACGGAATACGGGGATGTTTAGTTATTTGCTGGATAAAATCCGTGCGAAGCTGATGGGATGGTAGAACAAGATACTCTCTCCTGGGGGTAAGCTGGTCCTTATTAAGAATGTTCTTTCCTCTATCCCTATGTATACATTGGCAGCTTGTTGTCCACCCCGGGCCGTTCTCAGGGCGATTGAGAGAATGCTTGCGGCTTTCTTTTGGGGTAGCAAGGATGGGGTTGCTAAGAGGAGTTGGTTGGCATGGCGTTTCGTTACTCGGACTAAGTCCGAAGGAGGCCTTGGGATCAAGTGTCTGAATGATATTATGGATGCCTTTTCTATGAAATTATGGTGGAAGTTGCGTCATGGGAAGGGCCTTTGGGTGGAGTTCCTTAAATCGAAATATTTTCGTAAGCGTCATCCATGCGATACGTTTACACTACACCATAATAGGCAATTTGTAACACAGTTTTTTTCCAAATAGTAACGGTTATTAACGTTACAATATGGTAACAGTTATAACCGTTACTATTAGCAAAAACTGTTACTAAAATTATGATTCTATAAATTTTATAAGTTTTATATTATTTGTAACAATAAAAACTGTTACAAATTTATAACTTAGGTCACATGCAAAACATGTGCCTCAAAAAAGTGTTACTGGCTTACAAAAGAAAAAAAAGAGTCCCAAAATTTCTCGCACTCCATTCCCGCACTCGGATGGTTTCCCCCTTCCCCTCTCTCGACCTGTGACCGCCGACCCTCTCCCTCTCTCTCACGATCTCTTCGATTACTGGAGAAGCAACGAAGGTGCGCCTCTCATTCTCTCTCACGATCTCTCAAGATTTTGGTTCTATTAGGGTTTTGATTTTCTTAGGGTTTTGGTTTTTCTTAGGGTTTTTCTTAGGGTTTCGGGTTTTGCTTCGATTACTGGAGAAGCAACGAAGGTAGTTCCCTCATACTCTCTCTCTCTCTTTCTCTCTCTCTCTCTCTCTCTCTCTCTCCGATTTTTTCGATTTGGTTGATTTTGGTTTTTTTATTGTATGTTAAACTTCAAAAATATGAGTAATATATTCAAAAATATGAGAAAAGTGTTACTGGTTTTTTTATTGTAATGTTTTTTCAATCCCTCAGATTCAAAGAATGATGTCAGGTTTTTTTTATTGTATTGTCTGTCATGATGTCAGGTTTCAGATTCAAAGAATGATGTAGAGCAGGCATCGAAACTTAGTAATTTACTTGCCCGACCTGCCTCTTCGACTGGATCTTGAACCGTACACGACGTACACGTTCCCACATTGTTCTTTACTCCTTGCTAGTAAAAAGAAACATCGTTATATTATCATCCAAGCTTTTCCCATTAGAATGGAGATGCTAGCAGGAGGAAGCTCCACAGAAGAATTGATGATTTCCTTATCTGACCGACTGTCAACCTGATGGCAATGCTCTTTGTTGGTACAAAGTCTTGATAAGGTAGCTGTGAGCAAGAGCGACCTTTGTCGTATATCCTGAAATACTAGTTCTTAGGTAGATAAATCCACCTTTTTGGTCATGTAGTTTAAGCTCACGGAACCAAGGAGCATGTTACTTGAAGGACTCAGTACAAAAAATATGTTAAAGGTTGGCTTTCTAGGTTCATTATCAATTGAAAATTCAAAGAGACTAGAATACTTTTCGTTCATTTCCCACTTGAACTTTTGTATTTTTAAATTTTTGATTTGAGTATATCGGTACTAGAACGATGTTAGGAACCATTACAGAGAACGTTGTTAGGAACCATTACAGAGAACGATGTTAGGAACCATTCACATTGTTGTGGAAATTTAGAGGAGAAAAATAAATATTTGGGTTGGTGAGAGGAACCATTTTCCCTCCTATGTTCCTTCCTCTTGGGAACCAAATTTCTTTCCTCCTCATTTTTTTTGGCATCCAAACAAAGGAAATGAATCATTTTCCTTTCCAAGGCTCCAATTCTGCAAACCAAACGTTACTTTTCATTAGTAGGCTCGCACTTCTAAACGGTTGGAGAGAGGGAATGGTGTGTATATATTTTTATATATTAAGCCATTCTATTTTAGATTTTCAATTGTACGATTAAACCGTTTTCAAAATGATATAAAATCTTACTAATATTCATCTTTTTCGTTTGTTAGGTTGATTGTTTGAGAGAGGATATAATTTTTTGCTATCATGTCAAGATCGATTCCAAAAGGGTGGATAAAAATTCCACATAGAAATAAGTCTGAGTACAAAGAGGGGGTTCAATTTTTTATGGAATTTGCAATGAAGCACTCACTCCCCGGACTTACAACATATAGTTGCCCCTGTAAAATATGCAAAAATGCAAAAAGAGCTTCTTTTGAAGAAGTTAGAAGGCATTTGATCATTAATGGTATGCTTCCGACATATGATGTTTGGTTTCTTCATGGGGAAAAGCCGGGCATGGATATGACAGTAGGTCCTAAACAAAAATTTGTTGAAGAGGATCATACCCATAATCAAGTTCTAATTGAAGATACAGGGCATCGATATGACGGGGATGCGTTGGAGATCCTGGTTGATGATGCTTATGGTGTACACAATGAGGCTCCTGTTGGTGAAGGTGGTGGTGCGAATAATTCTCAAGCAGATACAGTGCCTGAAACTTCTTTTGCTTATGGTCTTGACCATGTCGACAAGTATTATGAATATAAGAGAATTACAAGCGAGAAATTATATCCTGGTTGTGAAGATGGACACACAACTCTATCTGTAATTGTAGAGTTGCATAACTTAAAGAAGAAGTACAATTGGTCGGGAAATAGTGTGACAGAATTGTTGAAGTGTTTGACTAGATGGCTTCCTAAGGGGAACACACTCCCTCGCAAGTATCCCATAATGAAGCAAATGATGAGAGATTTAGGAATGAAGGCAAAGTGCATCCATGCATGTGAAAATAATTGCATGTTGTATTGGAAGGAGTATACAGATGCAACTTCGTGCCCTCAATGCCAGACGCCTCGATTTAAAGTTAATGAAAAAATGAAGCCCGGAAAGGTTAGGAAGGAATCAAAAGAACCGAGAAAAGTTTTGAGGCACTTTCCTCTGATTCCAAGATTGAAGAGATTATACACAATACCATGGATTGCTAAAAAAATGCAATGGCACAAGGAAGTAGAGCCTTCGTGGGACTTAATACGACATCCTTATGATTCAGCAGAATGGAGAACACTTAAATGCAGGTGGCCAGAGTTTGCTGATGAGGGACGGAACGTTTGGCTTGGTATAGCGACCGATGGATTCAATCCACATGGTGTTCTATCTGTTAATTACAGTTGTTGGCCTGTTTATGTTATTCCATACAATTTGTCACCTTCATTATGCATGAAATTACAGTTCCAGATGATGTGCTTATTAATTCCTGGGCCCAAAGCACCAAGTCAAGATATTGATGTTTTCTTGCAACCCCTTGTAGATGAGATGAAACAACTTTGGGAAGGAGTGTCTGCATTTGACATGGACAGACGACATACTTTCACTTTGAGAGCAATGTTATTATGGGGGATCCATGATTTTCCAGCATTTGGGAATTTATCAGGTTGTGTAACACATGGTTACAAAGCATGTCCTATTTGTGCTACTGAGACGGAGTCTGAGAGGATTGGCGGAAAGAACGTGTACACAAAGTATAGAAGATTTTTGAAGGATGATCATCCATTCAGATCAGTCAAACATGGATGGTATAAGACTGGAGAGGACAGACAACCTCCGCCACGTTTGAATGGATTGGCCCTTCTGCAAAGGCTTGACCGCATCAACTATATACCAGGTAAATTAGTGAAAGGTTTGGGCAAGAAGCGAATGGCATTTGAGGGTGTTGGTGGTGGTGATGATGATGATGATGATGATGATGATGATGATGGCAATTATGATGCCAATGAAGAAAGACCAGCGTGGTATAAAAAGTCTATTCTTTTTTCTTTGGAATATTGGCAATCTCATAAAGTACGACATTGTATTGATTTGATGCACACTGAGAAGAATGTTGCTGAACATTTACTAAATTTGCTTTTTGATAAAAAAGGGCAACGAGATCCGAGTTACGCATTGGACAATGCTCAAAAGAAGCAACTTTGCCTAGTCTTAAAAGGCTTAAAGCTTCCATCAGGATTTGCATCTAACTTGAGCAATCTTGTTAGTCTTCAACCACTCAGTTTGCATATAAAGAAGTCACATGACTACCACATCATCATACAATATTTGTTGCCAGTCATGCTTCAATATGCATTTCCAAATAATCGTGACCTTAAAAGAGCCATTATGCAAGTATGTCTATACTTCAACATATTGTGCTCAAAGATCCTAGATCGTAAGCATGTCCAAGCTGCAAAAGATATGATCGCTGAGGCATTATGTGTGTTGGAGCATTATTTTCCTCCTCACTTTTTTGACATCAGTATCCACCTAATGGTGCATCTTGCTGACCAAGCTCTACTTTGTGGACCTACGAGATATATTTGGATGTATCCATTTGAAAGGTGAGATGATTATCTTGTTGTAACGTTATTGATTTATATGAAAACTAACTTGTTTAATTACTCTATTTGATAAGGTCTATGAAGGAGTGCAAAGACATTCCTAGTAACAAGCGTTATGTTGAAGGGTCGATTGCCGAGGCGTATCTTATTTCAGAGTCTGTTAGATATGCCATGGAGTACATGCCAAATCCACGTGATGGTAATCATAGTTCAACTCATGCATCTTATCTAGTTGAAAATGGTGATGATGTGTATGAGCGCTCTATTATAGAGGGTAAAATGATTAAGTTAACCGGGGTACAATGGAGACAAATTCGAAGATGGATAGTTTTTAGATTGGAAATACCAAAACTAGCAGAGTACTACAGGTATCACTCGTCTTTGGAATAAAGAATTGTTAAAATAAATCTTTTCTATTTATATTTTATTCAGTTTAAATGATTTTCAGTTTTTATCGTTCGACTTTGGAAACTACGTCCCGTGGTAACACTAAAGAGGCCGAAGTAGTGATACAATCCAAATTCATTGATTGGTTGCACAAAAAGGTGTGTATTTAAATTGTAATATGTCTCATTTACTTGATGTGGTGCTAGTTAATTGCGATTACTTTATTGCTTTACTAGTTAATTGAAGAACAATGTATGGATGGAGAGCTCTGGCGATACATTAGTGGACCAAGTCGGCAAGCCAAAGCATATATTAAGTACAGGGTCAATGGCTACATCTTTTCTCCCCTGAGTTACGACGACAAGGTTGCAACACAAGATAGCGGCGTTTGTATGGATGCAATCACCACATTCAGGGCAAGTTTAAAAGACCAAAACCTTAAGGATGATGATACTACTTGGTATGGGATCATCAAAGAGATAATAGAGGTTGATTATTACGACTTTCACCATGTTGTGTTTTATTGTGATTGGGTGAATGTTGGAGATAAGACTAATGGTTGCAAGTTATGCCCAAACTCTAACTTGTTGATGGTGAATTTAAAAAAGTTGAAGAGCACTGATGGGGAGTATGATGAGCCAGCAATTCTTGCATTTGAAGCAAGTCAGGTTTTTTATGTAACAGACATTCAAAATCCTGATTGGTCGGTTGTTCTTCGCTCTCCAAAGCGAATGACTGATGAGGTTGATGGGCTGAATATACCAGAAAATTTCCAATCATGTATTATGGAACAACCTCATTTGGCTCCACTATTAAAATGCATTGGGAAAAAATGAATATAATACAAGTTT
Organism: Iris pallida; assembly: GCA_029216955.1. Lineage (NCBI taxonomy): Eukaryota > Viridiplantae > Streptophyta > Magnoliopsida > Asparagales > Iridaceae > Iris > Iris pallida. The sequence continues at coordinate 14,186,129 of JANAVB010013000.1, forward strand.
GTTGCTATTTTTGGCATTAATTGACTTTTGTTTCCAGACTTTATTGTACAACTGACTGAGTTATTATATTTTGGTTTGATATCTGCAGTATTGTCTCTTTTCTTTTGGTAATGTTGTCAAGTTTATTCACTTTGTGGTTTGATATCTGCAGTATTATATTTTGGTTTGATATCTGCAGTATTATATTTTGCTACCCCTGCTACCAACTAACATGTTTTCCTATAACTAGGAGACTTGCAGTTCATCAATTTATGGTAGGGTCCTATACTTATGTACATGGGTGTACCCTTGTTAGTATGGGCTGCTACCTGCAGATTAGATGGGGCATGACTTTGCCTGTGCATGAGTGTGTGGCTGTCTTTATATATTTCGAACTGCAATTGGGTATTGGCAAATATGCATTCCTAAAACAGAAGGCAGAGGACATTTTCCCTACTTGGTGTTCAGCAACTGCATCTTTTTCTTCTATTTTTCATTTGTATAGCAAAATATATATATATATAGCTTACTCTTACTAAGCCAGCAACCAACAATTGAGATTTTAGTTGCTGACAAAAAGCACAAATTAATACTTGCATAAGAGAAAATTCAATGTCATAATCATTAGTATGTCCCTTATTTATGATTTATTCCATTGTAACTTTTATCAAATTGCATAAGAGAAAATTCAAACTCAGTCTTAGTTTTTAATTTGTATTGTCTACAAGGACCTAAGACCAACCTTGATTAATAAAGCAAGGTACCCAAATGGACAGAGGGTACAGGTATGTATCCATATAGGAGGGGAGGCCCATGCTTATCTGAGCCAGCTCTAAAGGGAAAGGGCACGGCTACTTCTACACATTAACCTATTTTCCTGCATCTATAGACTTGCTTACTTACCCCACCCCAACTGCTACACCATTAACCTCGCTACCCCTGCTACCAACTAACATGTTTTCCTATAACTAGGAGACTTGCAGTTCATCAATTTATGGTAGGGTCCTATACTTATGTACATGGGTGTACCCTTGTTAGTATGGGCTGCTACCTGTAGATTAGATGGGGCATGACTTTGCCTGTGCATGAGTGTGTGGCTGTCTTTATATATTTCAAACTGCAATTGGGTATTGGCAAATATGCATTCTTAAAACAGAAGGCAGAGGACATTTTCCCTACTTGGTGTTCAGCAACTGCATCTTTTTCTTCTATTTTTCATTTGTATAGCAAAATATATATATATATATATAGCTTACTCTTACTAAGCCAGCAACCAACAATTTGCCTATTAGTTGCTGACAAAAAGCACAAATTTGACTTATCATTGAATGAAGATGTATACTAAATGGTACCTGGGATGTCCAGGACCTGATCTTGTTCATTACTTCATGAGAGGGGCTTATAGCAGCCTGATGATGAAGTGCCCTGTTCCTGGGAGTTTTCCTTACTGATTTCCATGTGACTTTTAATGTTGAATACTATGATGTTTCCTACTTAGTTTTCTTATGAACCTGTTTTGGCATTCCTAGTTATAATATTTTTAGTGTGTTAGAACCTGAGATTTAAGTCCAGACTTTTGCAAGAAATCTGAGAACTAATGGGATGGTGTTTAGACTAGGATTGTAAATCCCCCTATGAACTACAAGTTCTCTTGTTACTTTTTAGTCACTGGCATCAGAATTTGAGATTGTTATTGCTTGACTAAATATAAGTCAAGTAATGGGAAATGTGGTAACTTTGTATTCTGTATAAATTCTGCTCCAACATTGTTTTTTTTTCCAAAGAAATGCTTAAACTTTGTACTGAAAGACAATTTTTAAGATTCCCTATGTAATGCTAACATTGAGGAAAAGAAAAAAAAACAATTCACTTGAGCAGTTATTTCTTGTTGGTGTAATTTGGCTTCTCCCAACTTGGGAGAACTGCATTTTAGTTCAAAACAGCAAATATTACACTTAACATAGATATGTATAGATTTGGTACATAATAATATTTGTTTTCCTTCTTTCTTATCCTTTAGTTCTCCTGTTCAAATTGAAATGCAAAACAATCATTTTAACTGTAGATGAGCAGTTTGGTAGTGAATCAGACAGCAGTGATGAACGTATCCTGTAACTTTAATTTGTTTAATTTGTAGTGACAAGTACAGAAACCTACCATGATAATTCTGAAAGAAGCTTCATTGTAGAGAATGCTCTTGCCAAACTGTTGAGTCAAAAGACATATCAATGATAAGGTTCATAGAACCTATCAAATTTCAACCAGATTCAGTCTAAACGTGTACGCTGCTTCAACTTGGAAATGCCTAGTTCACTAGCAAGCCCTCACCATAGCTATCCAATAGATCGAAAAAGAGTGCACTCATCCCATATCTAAAACAATCAGTGAGATATCAATTAGGAATTTGACCCCCTTCGAGTTTGTTAAATTCTTAGTGCAACTCTGTAATTAAATCCTATGTTGGATTATGTGATACCCTTACTATTGAAATCATTGTCAGAATAGAATTTCATCAAAGAATGGTCTTCACACTATAACCTCAGCTGATAAATCGGAAATCCTAAGTGATGGGAAAACAATACATACCCGGTCATAAAATTGGGTTCAGATTCGTATTATGGTATTTGTTTGTCCATTATGCTTCCTTATTTCTGTGCATTTTTCTGCAAATTCTGGACAGAGATAGGATTCTGAAATGAAATTAGTATCATTTCTCAATTGAGTCCGAAATCCGAATCAGAATACAACTTGCAATAATCTAACTAAATTGACCTACCTGTAGTATTGTTACTCTCCTTGTATGCTACCTCTTCATTTTGATATTGTTATTGCTCTAATGTGTTGATGAGTGCAGAATGTCATCCAATCCTAGTGGAACACAAGCCCCCCCTCCATCAAAAGACAAAAGATACTTGATCCATATTGAAGCAAATGGTGTAATTAGAGGTAAAGACGAAACAAAATGGAGTAGATGTGGAAAATATATTCGAGCTCACATCCCAATTGGTTATGATGACTGGAGGAATGTGGATAAGGTGTACACTGACGCTCTTTGGAATTCGTTGATGGTAAATCACTCTTTTTTACTTCTTTACATATATTTTGAGCATTTTATGTAATTATTTCAGCTACTTAAAGGATGCCTTATATGCTTTATTGTTGTTGTGGCAGACGGAGTTTGAATTCAATATTGATCCCATCCTTGCTCGACCACTATTGGAAGCAAAATTTCCACAATTTTTAAGGACAATGAAGTATCACCTACGAGCTACAATCAAGAACAAAGAAGGCATATACTTACCGAAACCTCTAGCACTAGCTCAATGTCCTGATGATATTGATAAAATCTGGTGGGAGAAGTTTATCGAGAATGAGTACACTCCAAAGAAGATTGAGCAACGCAAGAAGAATGCTGAAAACAAGGCCCAATGTAAAATCTCCCATGCTCTTGGAAGGAAAAGTTATAAAAGTATACGAAGAATTGGTGTGTATTATACCATAATTTACTCCAAAAAAGATTGATATTGTTATTTTCATGCTCTTGGAAGTACTGTTTTTAATTCCTACTTGTACTTGTAGGAGGAAGAACATCCCGCGGAGGGTGTTACACGGTCAGAAGCGTGGAAGAGAGCCCACAAAAGTAAGGCTACTGGAAATGTGCTTCCATGCGCATTGGAGAAATATGTAAGTACAAAAATGAGGTTTCATATTGTATAAAATGAGGTTTCATATATGTTCAGCTTTTCAAATCTTTTTAGCCTTCTTAAACTCATATTTTTCTTATAACATGTCAAATCACAGAATGAATTAGAAGCAGCAGAAAAGAGGCAAAAAGAAGCTGCAAGTGCGAGTGGTCATGATGGTGTGTCAAGCCTAGAAGACCTTGAGACTGACCCTATTGCTGAAGTTTTTGGAGTCGATAAAAAGAGTCGTTGTCGTGCAGTTAGCTCCACATCCTCGGTGAAGCAAGTAAAAATTAGACAAGCAGCAAAGGCAATAGCCAGCAAAATACCAACCCAGAGGTTCTCCAAAGGTTGGATATTGTTGAGGTTATGTTACGGGAATTGCTCGCTCGTGGCGACTACACATCAGCCCCAAAATCCAACTTTTGCTTCTGGAACGCCCGAGACAGAAGGGGCGTCTAACTCCGTGCATATCAGTAAAACTACAAGAAATTTGAATCCTGTTTTGAATACCGTCGGTCGTGTCCCTAGTAACAACAATAATAGTCCTGTTGTCCATGGTAACAAAAATAATGGTCATGTTGTCCATGATAACAATGGACCGGCTCATGGAGGAAAACAAAATGTTATTTTACTTGGACGGAACGAGAGGATGTAGCCAAGGGATTTATAGCATCTCACACTACCTGTCATGGAAGAAAAGTGCAAGATGATGAGAAAATCGTTTATGTGTCCGAGGTGATAAAGCCAGAAGCAACAGTTTATGATGGTCCACAAGATGGAATATCTTTTCTTTGTGAAATAGCTGATGGAGGTTTTCTTGTTTGGGGAGAAACGGCTCAGGTATTTGTGACAACAGGTATATATACAAACGATAAGTATGTGTTGATAGTAAAGTGTTTATGTGATTATATTGATCTTGAGCTTCCTTATGCAGTATGGAGCGCTTCGGAGGAAGGTTGGTGGTGTACTTTTGGAGGTACACTAAATTTAATGAGAAAATATTTCTAGACACATGGGTGCTTGAACCATATGGTGTATGTCAGGTGACATTGCCTGTGTTAATAGCAATTCTCTGCTATAAAGGTCTGCTAACCTTTTAGGGACTGGACCTTAGTATCCCTGTCTTCAACATATTGAACTGAAACCATCCACACTACTATTATTCTAGGCTATGCTAGTTTCAATATCATACATGTTGAGATTGGTGAAACCATCCACACTCCTTTTAGGGACCGGACCTTAGGGACTGGACCTTAGTATCCCTGCCTTCTAGGCTAACCTTTTAGGGACTGGACCTGGTGATGTAGTATTCTAGTTTCAATATCATACACAGCAGGCTTGAAGTGAAATAAAGAAGCAAAAATGGGGGAAATGATGGGTAGTATTTCTTTGAGTCATCGAAGAATTTCTAATAACAGGTTTACTTGAGTTTCTTGATTTATCTTTTGAGTTTCAACTGATTTATATCTATAGCCATTGTTTCAATTTTATGTGATTATTCGATTGATTTCATCAGAAGTATGTGATTATTCGATTGATTTCAAAAAATTATATGTACAGCAGCATACAATTTGCTGCAATTTCAACTAAGTGCAATTTTCTGATTTTTCATAGCGAAAAAGTTGACGTCGAAGTCAACAATCGGCTATAAAACTTTGTCAACGTTGTTTGTCCATGAATTAATTTTGTGTTTCATGAAACAAATCAATTGGTTTGAATAGGTAGTATAAAAATACTAGTAGCAATTTTAACAAAGTTAACACTGAAACATTGCTACTCTAGATGGATGTATCTGCAACTTGACTGTCTTTTATCCCCCCAGTACAGATTGGCTCTGCATATATTTTTACAGAACATGCAATTGGATCATGTTCATTTTAGAGATGTCTTGGACAAAATCATAGTGATTTTTGCAAATTCATATTCATAATACTGGATTTTGTTTTCTCACTTCACTTGGGGGTCAGAGATGTTGAAATTTTCATGTTCCACACAGTTTATTTATTTATTTATGCTGCTGTACATACAATTTTTTTTTTTTTTACAAAACACACTATTTCTTCCTCACATCAACAACCATGGTTCAGAGTCTAGCCCATTACACGAATGCAATCTTTTTAGCCAACACCTGACTTTAATCTTATTGGACATACTGAAGCGGAAGGAGGGGCAAGAGCCTTATTTAAGCTTGATTAGGGCCACTTGTTGGAGGTCTTAGTCATGTCATTAGTGTGTTAGATCGGTCTATTGGTGGCTGGTGTAGGGGTCCTTCCAGTTTCTTTGTCCTTTTTCTTTGACATGTTGAGATTGGCTAGATATATGCATTACCGTTTCCAGTCTTCATGATAGGATTCTACAAAAGCAAATTCCATCGAGTACAAAGGCTGAAAGGGCTTGTGCCTTGTTGAAATGCTCAAGTTCTTAGCCTTCATGACTGATAATGATCTAGGCTATAAGAGTCAAATTGGGATGCAGAACATGCTGATATGGGTGAAGATATGATATGGACACCAGTTTTCCATGTCCATGCAAGATAGCTCCTGAGAAGAAAAAACAAGCTATAGACTATAGTATTAGTCATAGCTCCTGAGAAGAAAAAACAAGCTATAGACTATAGTATTAATTAGTCATCAGACGTGTAGTCCACAGCGGACTGGAAAACAAGCAAACATCAAGTTTCTTTGTTTGTGTTGTGTCAATATAACTTCTTAATCTTATTTGACCGTGTACGTAAATAATATGATTGAACAGTGATGTTTTCTTTCTTGTTTTTTTTTTGTCGTCATAGGAGAACTATCAAGAATATAATGGAATACGTCTGAATTCAGTACAGGTTATAAGATATTGGTCATTTCTTAATCTCAGAAATGGCTCCCAGCTAGGAAGCAGAATACTTCCTTGCACCATGCTTGTGTTGTTACTTAAGATGCTAGGAGCTGATACTGACTTGAAGATACACAAGGGGACAAAAAATCAGTGACATGTCTGTATCACTATTGTGTTAGTGTCAGTGCAACATAGGCTCCTAGTATCCCTCTCCCACCTATACTGGAAGGTTTTCTTGATTGTAGAGCTTTGATTGTTGATTTCACTTATTTGGGATTGAGAGATGGGTAGAGTAGAGATGTGATTTGGTAGACATCTTATGCATAGGTAAGTTGGTTGAAGGTTTGGTTTCTGCATTCACATCAGTTCAACGGCGAATGTCAGAAGAATTTTTTCCCCAATATTTTGTTGAAGATAAGTATGAAAAAAAATGCTGTTGAGGTTTATGGGCTATGGTATATAATATATTTGTTGTATATTTATTGCCGTAAAAATTTTTGTATGATATCTAAAGAACTCGAGTCGATTCACATTTGTAGGACATGGATAAAATACATAAGGAATAATATGATTGCTTTTAGCAACATAATCGATTCAAAACATAGCATAAAATTGCGTACTCTATATATATGCAGGCTACAGGTTTCGACATATATACCACTCATTCTTTCTTTTAGACTATTTGGCATGGTTGGCATTGTAGATGTCTTTGTGGAGTTATAATTGGATACCTACCGTATATTAAGTTTCAACATGGACCCATTAAAACTTCTGCACTCTTGAGCAAAACAATGATGTAGTTATTGGACATGTAGTGCCATGGTGGATTGTGAGACCATTTTTGTAGTTTATATTTTCTATAGATGTGCAAAGAACATGTGCTCACATGTATTTATGTTTTTTCTGAAACTTCTTTTACTAGTTTGTACGCTTTTTAATTGGATACTTCTTTTACTCTTACATGCAGGAATATGTACAGTTTTAGCATGGATGCAAGCACTTTCATTCTTCCTCAAGAGAGCCTCGTCTTGATTATCCAAAAACACAAGAGTTTGAAGTGTTTTGTGGTTTGCTTTATGCATCTAGAGCCTTGTTTTGTTGTCATTGAAACCAACAATGGAATGTTTCCTTACTAAAATATTAATGTATGGATGCTATTGAACATCCTGTGGTTTAGTTGCTTATTTTTCAATTATTATGTGGTTTAATTACTAATTTGAATGGTTGAATTGTTATTTGAAATTATGTGGGTTTGTTTCTACTTTGGAATGGTTGAATTGTTATTTCAACCT
>JANAVB010013000.1:14198911-14273911 GCA_029216955.1 Iris pallida
GTACGGCGTGCCCCGTACAACGTGTTTGTGTCCTGTTTGGACACGAACACAAGCCCTATTTGAAGCAAAAACTATGGTGTCATGATCACTACATCTAGGGCTATCCAAATATATAAATTGTTTCACAAATTGTCAAGTTTCAATCCATTGAGTAATTATATCGAACACCTACGTTGTAGCTCCGATACGTGTCCGATACACACATCGAATGGACACAAAATCGAACAAAACTAATCCTACAGGTCGAGGGTACATAGATTCATGCTCTAATAAAGAAAAATCAGAACAAACAATATTTGAACGAGATTTACCTATTGAGAGTTGGAATCTCAATAAAAGGGAATCCTCGAGCACTTTGACGACCAGTTTCTCCCGAGCAAACGTCTCCAAATCCTTGCTAGCAATGCTCCAGCAAGTTCTCCTCCTCCCCTCGGTCACAATGTAATTCGTTTGAGGTGAATCGGATGCCGGATGAGAAAGTTAGGATTTTTGGAGGAGAGAAACTAGGGTTTTCACTTGTGATGGCTACAAACCAGAGCACAATGATATGAAGTGGGGGGGGGGGGCTGCTGTGGCCGGCCAAGGGGGCTTGATTAGGGTTAGGGCTTGCTCATGGGCCAATTGCACTCCTCAAGTTGCTAAAAAGGCTCATGTCAAAAGGGCTAAAAATGCTTTATGGAAAATAGCTTAAAAAAATGGTTTAATAGCTTCCTAATTTGGACATTGGCCCTAAAATAAAATATAAAAGGCCAAGGATAATTCTAAATGCATGGTTAGTCTTCTACTCATGATTGGCTAAGGTTAGACCACTTTCTACAACTCAAAACACCAATCACAGCTACAAAAGCAATCACTCTAATTAATAATTTAATAAAAATTCAAATAAAAATATAATGACTAAAATATCTTTAAAATTGAAAAGTGAGTGTGACAAACATGGTATCTCGAAGCACTGGGGGTGGAAAACGTCCAAGACGTAATGCATCCCGCAATTCCAGTCAACGGTACTTAGATCGGATTCATGAATCCGGTGAAGGAGTATACCAATATACTAGATCAAGAAGCCAAAAAATAATCGGTCAAAGGAATCTTCTTTCCGACCAAGCCACAATCGATCAAAGGAATCTTCTTGATTCTAACCAAGATTCCTTCAGTCAAAAAGACATCCCTATCACTTATTCTGGGGGTAGTTCTTTATATGACTTAGATGCTGACAGTGAAAGTTCTGAAAGGACCATCCTTTCCACGAGCTCGTCTTCAAGGGCTGGAGAAGTGACTGCTTATGTCGTCACAGAAGATCAAGATACTTCCAGTTCTAACAGTCCAAGAGCAGAGAATTGATGCTTTGGAGGCTAATGTGAAGAACATGGCTGAGATGATGACAGGCATGCATGCTGTGATTATGGCACAACGTAAAGTTCCACTGGTGACAAATCTGATTCAGACTCAGGAACCTGTAACAACATCAGCTCCCTTCAATATTGACCTGGGGGTACAGTCTCCTCACACCGCTTTCATTCTTGCGCAGGCTATTCCAAGTCAATCTGGTGCCGGGGATGGTACTTATCATGCGGTACCCCCTCCTAACATATCAAATCAACCCACTCCTCCGCAATCAACAGGAGATACCAATGAGGACGTAAAACTTTTATATACTCAATTTGAAGCTTTCAAATAGAAAGATGGCCTGCAGAAACTTGGGGATCAAACAGCCCTATCCCATAGAATTGAAAGAGGTCCAATTTTCTCCTAAATGCAAACCCCCTACTATTATGTTGTTTTATGGCAGCACGTCTCCAAGTCAATACCTCAATCACTTTAAAGTAATGACTGATCATCTTCAACCAAATGATGCTCTTCTTACTAGAGTATTTATCGGCTGTTTAGCTGGTGCAGCATATGACTGGTATTATAGTTTACCGGATGGTTGTATAACCTTTTTCGCTGGCTTCAAACAAATGTTCTTAGAATAATTTTATGAGGGAACCAACGACATGACTATGTCTGCTATCATCAAAATCAAACAACGACATAATAAAACTACTAAACATTTTATTGAACGATTCTGCCGTGAAGCACTCAAAATGCCTCTCGGAACTCGAAATGCTTTGACTATAGACACTTGCAAATCAAATCTGTTGCCTATAATCAGCATGTGGACAGGATCAACATAATTCCAGGACTTTCCTTCCTTCTTAGTGAATGCCAAAGCAGCAGAAGAGAGCGCTGACAAGTTCAAGCAATTAGGTATTCAAATGCCTAATCTTGATGAAGATGAACACGCTACACCAAATAATAGTGGCCGTCAGAACAATCGCAAGAGCAAGGAGACTTTGGCCATTAATCTCAAAGGCAAAAAAGCCCTAGCTATCAATGTAAATCAGCAAACATCTATCCCAACAGCACCACCACAAAGGACACCACATCCAAAAGAAGAATATTCTTTTGATGAAGATGATATCATGAGTATCTTTGATTGTCTCATTAAGAGCAATAAACTTCAACTGCCAGAACCAAAACGGCCAGAGGAAGTTGGTAAGACTGACCATCCTAAATATTGTGTTTACCACAGATTTATTAGACATCTAACTCGAGCATGCTATGTGATCAAGGGTAAAATTTAGGAGATGGTAAATTTCGGTGCAATCACTCTCCAACAAGACGAGAAAACGGTAACAGCTAACGTCGTTTCTTTACAGTTTGGAGATTTTTTGGCTCAACTTGTACATGACATTGTCACCCCATCCCGAGAACTACTCTAGAGATTGTTAATCTTCCACCTGCACGAACTGATGGTCTTATTCCTCTGTCTACTGATAAAGGAGAAATTATATGGATCCATTCAGATTTAGTGGCGGACTTTGAAACACCATCTTTTTTCCACCAAGTCTAAGAAGGCCACTAAAAACAAATCATGTCATATGATTTCATTTGGTGAACATTCTCTTCGACCTCTTACTGCCACCTTCATCTCGGCAGCAGATAATCCTTCTTCTTCTTCCCCTGCTGAGACAACATTGTCAAAGTCAGAAGCCAAATACCAACCAGCTTTCCATCTGTATAGTCCACAGTCTCGTGAACTAATGATAAAATAGGATATGATCTATAAAAGGCCTCTGGTTTGAACCATGGAAAGGGATCTCCTGTACCTCTTTCCCTATGTCTTTTTCACAACCAATCTTGGGTTGGTTTGGGTTACTGGACAAACTCTCCATCTTGCCAAAAGAAACCTTCCAGAAACAAGATCCAGGCAAATAGTTGCAATATGGTGTCCTTTGAACCTGTATCCGAAGAAGAAGTTTTAACTGGCACAAGGTCTGGGAAATCTTACCTAAGAGACTATTCAAAAGGTTAAGAAAACTCTGCTCCAGCTCTGGAGGCTCCTCAAGCACCATCTTCTCCTGCTGTCAATGGTCCATTAGCTTCATCACCTCCATTAGAGCCAACTCTTCCCAAACAGACGATAGACGACAAAGGAAAACATCCTGTCCGTTTTGATAAAGTATTGAAGAAGACTCCAACTTTGGGACTTGAGAAGCCGTATAACTTTGATATAGTGGCTCAGTAGGCTAATACCGCGACAAGATTGTCAATTTTTGAGCTACTCCGTCTTTCGAAGAAAACTCGAGAAACGTTGAGCGAAGCCTTGATGCAAGCTGATACTTATCTAACATTCCTCAAGAAGCCAGAGGAAGAGCCTATAACATGCCTTTATTGTCATAGTGTGATAGAGCTGATGCCAAACATCACCTTTACACAAGTTGATATGCTGTTGGAAGATAATCGTCATGACCGACCCCTCTACTTCACGAGATACATCGATACCATGAAGGTTGATCGCATTTTGATCGATCTTGGATCTGCACTTAGCATCATGCCAAATACTCTACTAGATGAATTAAAGATTCCTGTACACAATCTTTCAACAACCATCACGACAATCTTGGGATTCAATTCTGGAAGAAGTGAACCTTTGGGAAAGATCCGCCTGAAAGTTCAAATAGGAAATCTTCGTACAAAGGTTACTTTCTACGTGATCGATAATCATGGCTCTTATAATGCTTTGCTGGGAAGACCCTTTCTGTATGAGCATAACATTATACCATCCACTTTACATCAATGCTTCAAATATGCGGACTTCAATGGAGAAGTCCAAAAGGAAGTAGCCGACCTAAATCCTTTCAGGGAAATTGAAGTGTATTGTACGGACTCTCGTATGTACAAGGAGGAGTTCATGAAAGTTGTATTGGCGATGGATAGTGAGGAAGATCGGAAAGATACTTCAAAAGATGTTCTCATGATCCCCATCAAAGGACGTACTACTCGTCCCTCTTCTTCTCAGACATTGACTATACATCTTTTCTCTCATAACAAACAGCCTCCTGCTGTAGAAAGGGAACAAAGGGAGCTCACCTCTTATGAGCCTCTTGTTATTGACCTTCGTCGTAATAAAACTTTACCTTCTCCTTCTCCTTCTCCTTCTTCTCCTCTGGTTATCAACCTTACTAAGCCTTCTGTTAAGGCTAAGAATCATGCTGTAAATGATGATGTACAAATCAATAAAGTAGCATCTCCTTTACAGTATACTGATGTTCTTTATTATACTCGATGTTATTTAAAAATATTAGATAACTTCGAACCAATTACCATAGGAGTAGTTGAAGCTTCCCAAAACAAAATATTGCTCGAGCCAATGCATGACTCCTTCTTCTTAGTTCTTTCCATGAAGAAAGATGAACTTCCTATACTTTTTAGTAAAGGAACAGAACAGAAGATCACGCCCGATAGTGAAAAAGAAAATTACGATAACGAAAGACTTCAACTACGTCATTATAGTCAGCAATCAAAAGATATCATTCAAAAGATCGGTTATAATTTTAAAGCTGGTCTCAATGGCGGTAAAGGAAGGCGAACTCCTATTTGTATTCATGCTCCGAAAGAAAAATCACAACAATACTACAGCAAAACGAAGCGGAGATTAGGTTATACTTTACCAATTTCGACTCCAGAAGCCTCCGAATCTGATGGAGAAGAATGATCTAACACTTCTAATTTTATTTCATGGGATTCAGATACCAGTGTAGGACACGTCCATCGAGTGACTCTATCTTCCAATATGGTAACTGCCGAGTTCTTGGAAGATGACGGAGACTTTGCCGAAGCCTCTGAATCTGATCCTTGGGCACAAAGGGTGGATACATGATGGGAGCTTCGCTTTGAACAACGTGAGCCACCTACCGAAGATTAGTTGGTTTAAGTCAATATTGGAGATAAAACTTTCCCAAAAGTAATATTTGTCAGCAAAAGCCTCCCCAAAATAGATAAATAAGAACTAATCCAGCTCATTAGGGAATATATTGATGTATTCGCTTGGAGCTATAAAGACATGCCGGGATTGGATCCTCATATCGCTACCCATAAGCTCAACATTCTGCCGAATGCGAAGCCAGTCAAGCAGCAACAACGTCGATTTTGGCCCGACATGATGGATATCATAGAAGCTGAAGTCAAGAAACTCATCGCCTGCGGTTTCGTCAGAGAAGAACAACATCCGTACAGGGTGGCTAATGTTGTCCCAAGAAAACAAGAAAAGTTCGAGTCTGTATCGACTTCAGAGTCCTTAATGAAGCTTGTCCCAAAGACGAATTCTCTCTTCCAATCACTGATGTCATGATCGACAATACTTGCGGATTTGAACGTATGTCCTTTATGGATGGATTTTCAGAATATAATCAAATCAAGATGCATCCAGAAGATGAGAAACATATATCTTTTTGCACTCCTCTTGGAGTCTATTGCTATAATATCATGCCATTTGGTCTTAAGAACGCTGGTGCAACTTATCAGCGGGCCATAAGTACTATATTTTATGACCATTTATAAAAGACGTTTGAATGCTATATTGACGATATTGATGTCAAAAGTTGTCTAAAAGAAGACCACATTCAAGACTTGAGAACTATTTTTGATCTAATACGCCAGCATCAACTCAAGATGAATCCCACAAAGTCATTCCTGGGAGTGTCTAGTAGCAAATTTCTTGGATTCGTTATTACCACTAAAGGTATACACGTTGACCCTAAGAAAATCAAAGCCATTCAAAAGATGCATCCTCCACGCAACCAAAAAGAGCTACGAGGATTCCAGGGACAGCTTGCGTATATCAGGAGATTCATCTCAAATCTCTTTGGACGCTGTAGACCATTCACTCAACTCATGACGAAAGATGTGTCTTTTATTTGGACTGAAGAATATCAACAAGCATTTTAAGAAATAAAGCAATACTTGATGAACCCTCCAGTTCTAGTGCCTCCAGTGTCAGGAATACCCTTCCTGATGTATGTTCGAGCAATGGACCATTCCCTAAGTGCTTTATTAGCTCAGAAGAATAAAGAAGGTCATGAATAGGCTATCTATTACCTTAGACGTACAATGATTGGAGCTGAGCATCGATACGTTCCAGTGGAAAAAGAATGTCTAGCTTTGATGTTTGGTGTTCAAAAGATGAGATATTATATCACTGGCAAAACTATTCATGTTATTTCTAGAGTTAACCCTCTCCGATCCTGATGAAGAAGCCCAGTACACTCAATTTTAGGCTTGCAACATAGGTCATATTGTTAGCACAATATGATATGGTTTATGTTCCTCAAAAGTCTGTTAAAGGTCAAGCCCTTGCTGACTTTCTGTCAGCTCATCCAATTCTCGAAATGTCTAAACTCTACGATGAGATTCCAGGCGAAACTTTGGCATCCAACATGATTTTAGAAGAAATTCTTACCTGGCATCTATTCTTTGATGGTGCATCCAGAATTGGATCAAAATGTGCTATTGTTGCTGGAGTCAGAATCGTCCTTGTCTCACCAGAAGGGTTAGCTATTCAAAGAGCATATTCTTTAGATGAGTCGTGTTCCAATAATGTTGCTGAATACAACGCTCTACTTATTGGTCTCCAATTGGCTAAACAATTAGATATTGAGCATCAAGAAGTTTATGGAGACTCCAAACTAATTGTCAACCAAGTTAGAGGCACGTACGAAGTTCGACATCAAGATCTAGTTCCATATCATGATGTAGCGATCAGGATGGCTACTTCATTCAAAGGCTACTTCATCGAGCATGTATGCCGAGGGTGTAATACGAAAGCTGATGCACTCGCTAATCTTGCAGCAGTATTAGTAATTCCAGTAAGAAGGCAACAAATGATTGTCATCATTAATAGAGAGTTATTTTTTGTCGAGAATAACTTAAATATTGAAGTCAATAACTCAAACATGGAATTCAACAATTAAGTTAAAATTTGTGCCATCAGTGAAGACTAGATGACTCCATTCATAAACATCATGGTCCATGATATTTTACCCGGAGATCCTAAGGAGGCTACAACAATTCGTCGGCGGTCACTCAGATTCTATTATAATAATGCTACAAAGACACTCTACCGACGAACATTTGACGGCTTACTCCTACGCTGTCTTGCAGGAGAAGAAGTTAAACAAATACTTCGTGAAGCTCATGACGGTGTTTGTGGCGCACATCAACCTGGTCCTAAACTACTGGATCTTATTCGCCGTATGGGCTATTAATGGCCTGTCACGCCCCAGAACCAGAATACTGGAGAGCGGGGGCAGACATAGCCAGCTACGTATATGAAATGGAATCCATCTCGCTATATGGCCACGGCTGTCTAGATACATGAGGGTTTATCTACAAGCCAGCAGTCTCTTAAGGTCATGAACAAGCCTATTGTCTCAATCACAAGCAAGTAAGTAAAAGTCACAAGATGTATGATCATTAAATATACAATAGTAAGGCGTCCCAAACATTACATATTCAGTTGATCATGAAGCTAGTCGTTACAAAATGTCAGGACTAGCAAGAGTTTAGTCATACATAATCAATCCTAGGATCTGTTAATCATGTTACAGCCCGTAGGCAGACAGTAAGTAAGTGCAATCGAGCTAAACAGGTGCTCGTCGGCTAAATGCCTCAAAAGAATATTTTTACAATAGAGTGGGAGAGCCAAAAATAACCCACTCGTTGCCAGGGTTCCGTCTAGTGGCCACCATCTGGCTGGAAGGTCGGTAGATCCTCTGGAGCTGCTCCGAAATCTGGCCACACAAAACCAGCTGGGTCAGACCCCAAAAAGAGCAAGTGCCACAAAGGAAGCTTCACTTAAGAACTAAAACCAGCAATCAGCACAAGATACAAATAAAAGTAAGAACTGGAAATAAAGAAGATACATCAGGATGATATACGACGAGATAACCATGGAACTATTCAGATAACCAGGTTACAACCCGTAAACCAAACAAGGACCGGGGTTGTAACCCTTCGTCTGAACAGAACTTGGAATTCTCACCATTTATCGGTAAAATAAATACAAGCATTCTGGTCATTCAATAATCTGGAACAGGATCAGGGCAAGACTAGACTGGTTACACTCCATCCAATCACTTCACGGCCAAGCAAGAATTTACGGCTTGATACTTTAACTAACTAGGGTTGTCACAAGCCTAATTACTAACAAGATGCAGTGAGATTATTCCACAGCCACAAGCCCTGCAGACCATCCAGGTTACCCAGGTCGAAAGATTAGGGTTGAATTCAGGTGGGTACATCGTCCAGGAAACGCATGTACCCTTAAGTAGCTTAAAGGGTGCAACACATGACAGTGTGCTGGAAATGTGCCCTACTCGACGGCAGGCTACAGATCCCAGGCGCGCCCAGGTAACGGGATTGCCTGTAGCTGGAAAATTTCTTCATGACTACTGTGTTATTCTAGTTATTAGCCTTAGTCCATTTTAGTGGGTGCTCCTGACCGTGGTACTCAGGAGTCCCATCCTAGACATGATGCAAGACAGGACTGGTTTATTTATACAAGCACAATCGCCCACGGTGTCCAGGTTATTATACAGGTCATATTATGTCAAGTAGCCGTCGCAACAGCTATTCGAGATATTTATGTCAGGCTGTCATGCCAAGTGTACTTGTCAGGAGTGCGCCACGACGGGCCACTATCAGGTCATGTCAGGTTACTCATGTCAGGAGTGCACCACTACGGGTCACTATCGTGTTAGGCTCAATTATCAGTTCCAAACATATCAAGTAAATTCGTGATTATCAAGTTCAGGAAAAAAAGGTGTAAGGATATAAAATGGACATAAGATATCTAATAAAATATCAATATACAGGGCTATAGAAGAGCCAAGCTCAGGGAAAATAAAACCAAATCTGACACGCTGACATGAGACCAAGTCAGCCAAAGGCCATACGCTCAGACCAGCCTACGCTCAAGCCAACCTACGCTCAGGCCAACCTACGCTCAGGTCAAGCCACGCTCAGGTCATACACTCAGGTCATACGCTCTGGTCATACGCTTCCAAAAGACAGCGTATGGGGACTGCGCTGCGCTAAAGAGCGCGCGCAACTCAGTGGCACAATCTAAAAAGCTCGTGCACTGCTCACTGTCTTCTCCAAATCAGCAGAAACTCCATAGTTGAACCCAAAGCTTCAAAAGTCCATAACTTGGTCAAAATAAGTCCAAATCCAACTTTGCAAAGTTCTATCTTGGGTGAAATTCAAGCCTCTCCAACATAAGAACATCTAAACCCATAAAAAGACAACTTAAATAGATCAAAACCATACAAAACCAAAAATAGAAGAAACTTAGATCTAGAACAATAGAGACTCCAAATCACAAAATGTCAAGTTCTAATGTTGATCACCATGGCCTATTCTAACTAATGGACAAATAAAAAGCGGTTCTCAAGTGATGGCAAGGTGCACTTGCCTAGACCTCTCTCTTCTCTCTTTGGTAGGTGAAGGAAGTAAATGGGGAAGAAGAAGATGAATAATAAAGAGAGAGAATGAAGAGGGCTAATAAATACAAATGGTGGTGGTAGATAGGGGTTCACCTTGGGTTCATCATGAACCAAATCAAAATCAAGCCAAGCCGAACCAACCAACCTGGGCCAAGAATAAACCAAGCCAAGCCAAGCCATAAAAAAAACTAAACAAGGAATCATGCAATACAAGAATAAATACGTACACGTATTCCAGAAATACATAATACGAACCACATGCATTACAACTCTACCCACCTTAAAAGAATTCCGTCCTCGGAATTTAATCAAGAGGCTAGAGGAGCAATGACAAGCTACATTAATCACATGCAAGCTATAACTAGGCAGACAATCACTCATTCAAGCAAGGAATCGAAGGCATGAGGCATAAGAAAGACATTATACCTCACGAGTCAAACAAGTCGGGATATCACGATCGGATATCATCCTCACGCTCCCATGTTGACTCCCCCAAAGAGTGATGACCCCAAGCAACTCGGACTAACTTGATAGTCTTGTTCTTGAGGATCTTCTCTCTCCGGTCCAATATAGACACGGGCCTCTCCTCATACGAAAGGTTGGTACCAACAACCAATTCCGAATGATCCAGGATGTGGCTCGGGTCCGGGATATACCGTCGTAATTGGGATACATGGAACACGTCATGCACCTCGCTTAGCGACGGCAGAAGAGCGAGACGATAGGATACATCTCCTATTCGCTACAGAATGTCGAATGGCCCTATATACCTAGGACTAAGCTTTTCCCGTATGCCGAAACGAATGACGCCACGGTTAGGCGAAATCCTCAGGAATACATGATCGTCGACCGAAAACTCGAGAGGACGCCGATGAGAATTGGCCCAATGGCGCTGGCGATCTTGGGCAACTCGAAGATGATCCCTGACCCTTCTAACCACTTCAACTGTCTGGGTAATCATTTCTGGACCGAACATCTGTCTCTCTCCAACATCATCCCAAGCTAGCGGGGATCTGCACTTCCTACCATACAGTGCCTCGAACGGTGCCATCTGGATACTGGCCTGGAAATTGTTGTTGAACGAGAATTCCACCAGGTGCAAGTGATCTTCCCATGAACCACCGAAGTCAAGTGTACAGGATCGCAACATGTCTTCAAGAGTCTGGATCGTACGCTCCGACTGACCATCTGTCTGCGGATGATATGCTGAACTGAACTGGAGATGAGTTCCCAAGATCTCCTGCAAGCTACGCCAAAAGTGCGACATAAATCTTGAATCTCGGTCCGAGGTGATACTGACTGGCACACCGTACAATCTAACAATCTGTCTGAGGTACATCTCTGCTAACTGAGCCGTCGACTGACCAACTCTGAATAGAAGAAAGTGAGCCACTTTCGTGAGCCTGTCAACTATAACCCAGATAGCATCTCTACCAGCTGGGGATCTAGGTAGTCCAGTCACAAAATCTATGGTCACATGCTCCCACTTCTATTCTGGAATCGGTAAGGGCTGAAGAAGTCCAGCCGGTCTCTGATGTTCGGCTTTAATTTGTTGGCAAACCAAACACCGAGAGACAAACCGAGCTATCTTCCGCTTCATGCCATTCCACCAGAAATGCTGCCGGATATCACGGTACATCTTCGTACTGCCAGGATGGATGGAATACTGAGAACTGTGCGCTTCTGACATGATGTCCTGCCGGATATCTCTGCTGGGTACACAAAGACGCTTACCATGTCGAAGTGTACCATCCTCATGAATGCATAACTCTGGTCTTCGTCCTGCCTCACACTCTGCTCTGAGTCGCTGAAGCTTGGAATCTGCCGACTGCGCCATCCGGACCCTCTCGACTATAGTGGACTGAACTTGCATACTGGCTATCAAGGCCACATTGGAAGGGAGAACAACTTCAATACCCATCTTCTGAAGATCTGCTAACTGCTTTGGTTGCGCTGTTAGAAAATAAACTCCCGCTCTCCTGCTCAATGCATCCGCAACAACATTGGCCTTCCCAGGATGATACTGCAGGTTGATATCATAATCCACAAGAAGCTCCAGCCACCTTCTCTGACGCATGTTAAGATCCTTCTGGGTGAAAATATACTTCAGGCTCTTGTGGTCGGTGAAAATCTCTACCCTGTCTCCATACAAGTAGTGCCTCCACAACTTAAGTGCAAACACCACTGCTGCCAGCTCCAAGTCATGGGTTGGGTAATTCCTCTCATGATCACGAAGTTGTCGTGACGCATAAGCTATTACCTTCCCATGCTGCATCAGAACACATCCTAAACCTCTGCCTGAAGCATCACAGTACAATGAGAATCCTCCGGTCCCATCTGGAAGCGTGAGAATAGGAGCTGTTATCAGGCCTCGCGTCAACTGTTCAAAAGAACTCTGACACTCTGCTGTCCAAGCAAACTGCGCATCCTTGCGGGTCAACTGGGTCAATGGCGCCGAAATCTGAGCAAAATCTAAAATAAATCGCCGGTAGTAGCCGGCCAATCCAAGGAAACTACGAACCTCTGCAACTGTGCTGGGTACTGGCCATGACTCAATAGCCACAGTCTTCTGGGGATCCACTTCTACTCCCCCTCGAGTGATGATATGACCCAAGTACGAAATACGATCGAGCCAGAACTCGCATTTACTGAACTTGGCATATAGCTGGTGCTCTCTGAGGATCTGAAGAACTATACGGAGATGCTGCTCATGCTCCGCCTCACTCTTGCTGTAGACCAGGATGTCATCCAAGAACACAATCACAAACTGATCCAAGTATGGCATGAAGATATGATTCATGAGGTCCATGAATACTGCCGGTGCATTGGTTGCTCCAAAAGGCATAACAAGGAACTCCCAATGCCCATATCTCGATCTAAAAGCTATCTTCGGGATGTCCTGCTCTCTGACTCTGATCTGATGATAACCTGAGCGCAAATCAATCTTCGAGAATACTGAAGCCCCCTTGAGTTGATCAAACAAGTCATTTATCCTCGGAAGAGGGTATCTGTTCTTGATTGTCACTGAGTTCAAGGTAAGATAATCAACACATAACCTAGACGTACCATCCTTCTTTTTCACAAGAAGCATCGGGGCTCCCCAAGACGATCCACTTGCATGAATGAATCCCATGGTTCTAAGCTCTTCAATCATCTTGTACAAGATCTCCAACTCTGATGGCGCCATCCTGTAGACTCTCTCTGACACTGGGGCTGTCCCAGGAATCAAGTCTATAGTGAACTCGATCTCCCGCTCCGGAGGCATACCTGGAAGCTCTTCTGGGAAAACATCTGGAAACTCATCCACTATCCTGGGCAACTGAACTGCTGCTACTGCCATCCGCAATATCGGAGGAGAAGGCTCAACCTCACCTCGAGAGAAAGAAAACTCCGGCTCTCCTGGAATGCTAAAAACAACCCTACCGATATGGCAGTCTATTCTAGCATACTGGTTCCTCAACCAATCTATCCCTAGGACCACATCATAATCGGCCATCGGGAACTCTATCAATCTAGCGGGGAATTCTCTACCGCTAACTACGATCCGACACGAGGAAAACACTCTATCTACTCCCACAAGTCCGTTACCAGTAAGTATATTGAGCCTTACTGATAATGACTCGGGCTCCAGTCCTATCCGTGTCGCGAATCGTGCAGACATAAATAAATGCGATGCACCAGAATCAAATAAAGCTGAAGCTGAAAAGAAGTTGACAAGAATAGTACCTGCCACCACCTCTCCTGGTGCCAATCCTTCCTCTGCGGTCATCACCATAGCCTGACCGTGCCCTCGGGGTGCTGGTCCCCTCAGCTGAAATCCTCGCTGCCTGCTCTGACTCAAGGCCTGGGCTTGTGCATACTGCTGGGGGCTCTGCTGCTGAAATGCCTGGGACTGAGGCGGCAAGGGCCTCGTCAAGGGATACTGCTACTGTTGGACCGGAGCTGGTCCTCTCACCGAAGAGCTAGAAAGGTTGGACGATGATGAACCACCCCTATTCGGGCAGGATCCAACCCTATGGTCTGGTGCTCCACAAGCCAGACACAATCCCTGTGCCCTGCGACAATCTACCACCACATGGCCTGGCTTCCCACAATGAGAACATCCCACTGCGGAAGACTGCTTCTGCTGCTGAGGGTGCGTCGGAGTTGAATGCTGAACCGACGTTACTGAGGCCGCTCGCCTCGGAGCTCCAATAGTCAAAGCCCTGGCTGCCGGGGCCGGTGCTGAAGACTGATTCATCTGGCTGTGAGATCTCTTCCGACCTCCAGCCCTATCCACAATCCTCTGGGAGGTATACTCATGCCTCCGGGCTGCCCTCAAGACTGCATCAAAAGTCTGATGCTCAAACTGTTCAACTGCCAACAAAATCTCCAGGTGAAGTCCCTGCTGGAACCGCTGGGCTCTATCATACTCGGTTGCCACCAAGGTGGGAGCAAACCGACTGAGTCTGGAAAACTCGGCCGCATATCCGTCGACCGTCCTGCCTCCTTGCTTTAGATTGGTAAACCTTGTCTGCAGATCATACCGAGCCACGGCATCGAAATACTTGGTCTGGAATCTCTCTCTGAACACTGCCCATAGAATGGGTGCTGCTAATCCAACGGCCTGTGCCGCCCACCAGCTGCGGGCAAGATCCAATAGCTGTAGGCGCACCACTACCACCTTCTCGTTCTCTGGGGTCCTGGCTGCTTCTAGAATCACCTCTGTGTCCTGAAGCCATGCATCTGCTGTGATAGCATCTTCACTACCGTCGAAGAATGGAGAGTTCAGGCGCTTGAAGCTGTTGGCCGCGCTGTTACCCTGATGACCATCCCGGGTCAAAGCATCCGTCACTGCCTGGTACAAGACATCTCCATGCCGGTCTTAGGAAGCTATCAAGGTCCTGACGAGTCCTACCAAAGTGCCATCATCATGTTCTACAGGTTGAACTGGCTGGACTGGTGGCTCTCCGCCAGAAGGCACGACTCTAGAGGCTACTCCGGAATGCTGGGCTTGATCTCCAGGTTGCAGATGGTCCGCGGGAGGTGCTCCGCCTTGCTGGTCGGCAGGACCACGAACAATGCCGCTGAAGAAGATGACATAGGGAACAATAAGGAAGGACCAGGACAGATCAACGATACAAGCATATGATCAGGACAAGAATCCAGGGATTCAGAGGATATGAGCAGAGTTCAAGGACGGATATTGATTGAGACATCTATTCGAGAAACCCTCACATATCTTGATTTACAAGACCTGCATGGGCCACCACTTAAACCATGTCACGTCCCAGAACCAGAATACTGGAGAGCGGGGGCAGACATAGCCAGCTACGTATATGAAATAGAATCTATCTCGTTATACGGTCACGGCTGTCTAGATACATGAGGGTTTATCTACAAGCCAGCAGTCTCTTAAGGTCATGAACAAGCCTATTGTCTCAATCACAAGCAAGTAAGTAAAAGTCACAAGATGTATGATCATTAAATATACAATAGTAAGGCGTCCCAAACATTACATATTCAGTTGATCATGAAGTTAGTCGTTATAAAATGTCAGGACTAGCAAGAGTTTAGTCATACATGATCAACCCTAGGATCTGTTAATCATGTTACAGCCCGTAAGCAGACAGTAAGTAAGTACAATCGAGCTAAACAGGTGCTCGTCGGCTAAATGCCTCAAAAGAATATTTTTACAATAGAGTGGGAGAGCCAAAAATAACCCACTCGTTGCCAGGGTTCCGTCTAGTGGCCACCATCTGGCTGGAAGGTCGGTAGATCCTCTGGAGCTGCTCCGAAATCTGGCCACACAAAACCAGCTGGGTCAGACCCCAGAAAGAGCAAGTGCCACAAAGGAAGCTTCACTTAAGAACTAAAACCAGCAATCAGCACAAGATACAAATAAAAGTAAGAACTGGAAATAAAGAAGATACATCAGGATGATATACGACGAGATAACCATGGAACTATTCAGATAACCAGGTTACAACCCGTAAACCAAACAAGGACCGGGGTTGTAACCCTTTGTCTGAACAGAACTTGGAATTCTCACCATTTATCGGTAAAATAAATACAAGCATTCTGGTCATTCAATAATCTGGAACAGGATCAGGGCAAGACTAGACTGGTTAGACTCCATCCAATCACTTCACGGCCAAGCAAGAATTTACGGCTTGATACTTTAACTAACTAGGATTGTCACAAGCCTAATTACTAACAAGATGCAGTGAGATTATTCCACAGCCACAAGCCCTGCAGACCATCCAGGTTACCCAGGTCGAAAGATTAGGGTTGAATTCAGGTGGGTACATCGTCCAGGAAACGCATGTACCCTTAAGTAGCTTAAAGGGTACAACACATGACAGTGTGCTGGAAATGTGCCCTACTCGACGGCAGGCTACAGATCCCAGGCGTGCCCAGGTAACGGAATTGCCTGTAGCTGGGAAATCTCTTCATGACTACTGTGTTATTCTAGTTATTAGCCTTAGTCCATTTTAGTGGGTGCTCCTGACCGTGGTACTCAGGAGTCCCATCCTAGACATGATGCAAGACAGAACTGGTTTATTTATACAAGCACAATCGTCCACGGTGTCCAGGTTATTATACAGGTTATATTATGTCAAGTAGCCGTCGCAACAGCTATTCGAGATATTCATGTCAGGTTGTCATGCCAAGTGTACTTGTCAGGAGTGCGCCACGATGGGCCACTATCAGGTCATGTCAGGTTACTCATGTCAGGAGTGCACCACTACGGGTCACTATCGTGTTAGGCTCAATTATCAGTTCCAAACATATCAAGTAAATTCGTGATTATCAAGTTCAGGAAAAAAAGGTGTAAGGATATAAAATGGACGTAAGATATCTAATAAAATATCAATATACAGGGCTATAGAAGAGCCAAGCTCAGGGAAAATAAAACCAAATCTGACACGCTGACATGAGACCAAGTCAGCCAAAGGCCATACGCTCAGACCAGCCTACGCTCAAGCCAACCTACGCTCAGGCCAACCTACGCTCAGGTCAAGCCACGCTCAGGTCATACGCTTCCAAAAGGCAGCGTATGGGGACTGCGCTGCGCTAAAGAGCGCGCGTAACTCAGTGGCACAAGCTAAAAAGCTCGTGCACTTCTCACTGTCTTCTCTAAATCAGCAGGAACTCCATAGTTGAACCCAAAGCTTCAAAAGTCCATAACTTGGTCAAAATAAGTCCAAATCCAACTTTACAAAGTTCTATCTTGGGTGAAATTTAAGCCTCTCCAACATAAGAACATCAAAACCCATAAAAAGACAACTTAAATAGATCAAAACCATGCAAAACCGAAAATAGAAGAAACTTAGATCTAGAACAATAGAGACTCCAAATCACAAAATGTCAAGTTCTAATGTTGATCACCATGGCCTATTCTAACTAATGGACAAATAAAAAGTGGTTCTCAAGTGATGGCAAGGTGTACTTGTCTAGACCTTTCTCTTCTCTCTTTGGTAGGTGAAGGGAGTAAATGAGGAAGAAGAAGATGAATAGTGAAGAGAGAGAATGAAGAGGGCTAATAAATACAAATGGTGGTGGTAGGTAGGGGTTCACCTTGGGTTCATCATGAACCAAATCAAAATCAAGCCAAGCCGAACCAACCAACCCGGGCCAAGAATAAACCAAGCCAAGCCAAGCCATGAAGAAAACTAAACAAGGAATCATGCAATACAAGAATAAATATGTACACGTATTCCAGAAATACGTAATACGAACCACAGGCATTACATGGCCCTCAATGATATCTGATGAAATCGAGTATGAAAGGAAGTGTCGAGCATGTCAAATCCATGCTGACTTCATCCATCAACCATCAGAATTTCTTCACCTGATGGCAGCATCTTGGCCCTTTGAAGTTTGGGGGATGGATGTCATTGGTCCTATTAACACTCCCTCGTCTCGAGGACATCGGTTAATATTGGCGATAACTGATTACTTCTCAAAGTGGGCTAAAGCTATACCTCTAGCTGAGGTCAAGACAAACAGTGTTATCAATTTTATTAAGCATCATGTGATCTACAGATTCGGTGTTCCTTGACGAATCATTCATGATAATGGGACATAATTCATCATCAGAAGTTCACTCGATTCTGCGATGACAACATGATCAATAATATTGCTTCTATAGCTTACAATCCTGCAGCTAACGGTTTGGAAGAAGCATTTAACAAGACCATCATCAAACTCCTCAAGAAGTTTGTTTCTACCAATAAACAGAACTGGAGTAAAAATCTCAGAGAATGTCTGTGGGCTTACCGTACTACTATACGTACTCCTACAGGCTGCACACCTTTCTTTTTGGTATATGGGTGCGAGGCCGTCTTACCCTTGGAAATCCAGATCCCTTCCCTAAGGATTGCCATTACCAATGAACTCACAACCGAAAATAATGATCGTCTGAGACTTCCGGAGCTTGAAGTGCTTGACGAAAAATGGCTCCTAGCTCAACAACATATTGAGTTATACCAAGCTCGTCTATCAAAAGCCTTCAACCATAAAGTCAAAGTTCGAATATTTCAGAAAGGAGAACTAGTTCTAACCGTCGGACGTCCTATGACTATGACGTACATAAGCAAAGGCAAATTCGAAGCGAAGTGGGAAGGACCCTACATTGTAAGCAAAGTTTTCTCCAACGGAGCTTATCAATTGACTGGTATGGATGGTCGAGTCGCCATGATGCCTATCAATGGCAAGTTTCTCAAAAAATATTATGTTTAAAGTCAAAGAGATATCAACACAGAGACTCAAAATATAAACAAAATTCCTTTTATTGCATATCTCAGACGGAAGGAAATACATAAAATTAACAAGGACCAGAGCCCTCCTGATCGAAGACAAATTTTGTAAGGAGGTCGAATACATTATTGTTGGATGACACCAATAATTCACATGCAGCTTTCCTCAGAGCTTCTTCCTCGGCAGTACTCCCAGGCTCTACCAGTTTGGCGAGAATGTTCTGCTTCTGTCCAGGGACAGTCGTGCTTTCTCCGACTTCTGGCTGAGTAGGCGGTGGAGGCTCGTCGGAAGGAGTATCGAGGATAGCTTCGATCTTCTTGACGACTTTCGCCTCCTTAGGCATATTTTCTGAAGACATTTGCAAAGGAAAGAAAAGGGGTGAATGATGCTCTCAAAAAAGTTCTACACTACTTATAGACAAGAAAGCCAAACATTCTTTCTCGAGAACCAAAGTAACCTTTCCTCGAAAATGCATGTTCTTTTATTTCATCTCTTTTGAATAGGTCTCCGTTTATTGTCTATCTCGAGAACGGAAGCGACATTTCCTTGAAAAGGCATGCTTATTCATCATTCTTTTCATCTCTATTTTATTTCGTGAATGGGCCTACATTTATTATCGTTTATTTACTTTTTCATAAATAAAGCCACAAGATAATAAAAACTCAAAATCCCCTATGGAGCCTATCCGAATCATCAATTCTGTCTTTTGAAATCCAGCTGTTTTAAAAGATGTCTTTTCTTTATGATAAATCTGTATTATCAAAGATAGTATCTTTTTAAACACGATATTCTGTCTTTAAGTCCCAGCGGACTTGAAAATCATTAATAGAAAAATGAGTCCACGTCCACATTACATCTGGATTCTATTTTCTATATCATCACATCAAATCAAATCATAAAGAAGAGAAAATTATTCTTTATTCTTTCTTTAAAAATATAGATACATCTTAATAGAAATCTATTACATCTCAGATTTTCATTCTAAATTTAACAAATGAAGGTCTCTTACATCTTTGGATCTTTTTGTTGGTGCCAGTTCCTTATCGACTCGACCTGAAGCAGCGAGCAAGGCAACGGAATCAACTCTGGTCTTCTCTCTCAAAAAGACTGTAAAATCCTTAAAAAAATTTATAATTATATTTTTTATTATTTAAAAAGACTTAAAAATGAATTTATGCAATTTATGATTTTTGAAATGATCTTAGCCATTGTTGAATTTCGGAGCACAAGACTACCATGAATTTTGGCACGAAAAATGTAGCAGTGTGCCTTGACTAGTGTACTAGCCATGCCGGGGGAAGCTTAGCCATAGTGATGTCCAAACTAGGAAAACGAGACCAAGTTGTGAATTGACCCATTTAAATTATTTTAATATGATATTATTTTATATATTGATTTTTAGATGACCCAGTTGGGCCAAACCGGTCCGAACTGGGCCCGGACCAAATTTAAGCCCATGTAGGCATGTGGTGGGACCAAGGTGGCCATGTAGACATATTTTATGTACGTAAAAATATTTTCTAAATTATTTTAGAATTTCATGTACAATTTATAATTATTTAATTACTTGTACAATTATTGGTATTTTTAATATTAAATGTGTTCCAATATTTGTATAATTTTCTGGACCCAAATAAGGGTGTGTGGTATAAGCCCACCAAAACTCCCATTTGACTATTTTAATATTTTATTATTATTAATGTTATTTTTGTTATGATTAAATACATTAATTATTACTACTAAATATTATTAATTGTTGTCTTTTATGGTAAATTGAATTTGTATATATGTATGCACATGTGTTTAAATACATTAATTATTTGAATAGATCATATTAAATTGTTATTTTAATTTGTAGAGATTTTATTGTACATTTATATATATATATATATATATATATATATATATATATATATATATATAAGATTGCATTCGGATAAGTATTGGTAAAAAAATAATAATAATAATGATGTGTGGTCGGCCCCACTTGTGGGAACCGACCACACCAACAAGCAGCAGCAGCAGAGTTTTCATATAAAAGGAGGGAGGGGCCGACCTTGTTTAAACAACAAATAACACCAACAACTACATCAACAACAACAACAAACACCTACACCGCCACCACCACAAATCCACCCAAACCCTAATCCATCTCCACGTCCTTCCTCCTCCTCTCCTCGATGAGCCAAGCCGTTCTCGTGCGCCGCGACAGCATCCTCACCCGCGAAAACGACAACGGCGACAACGGCATCAACAGAATTGAACTAGAAGGTATCCGACTTCCCCGATCGACATCTCATTTTAACTCTGATTTTTGATCCGTAAGATTTTCTGGAAAACCCACATGACCCCCTTCGAGATTCCCCAGGTGGATTTTGACGTGTCCATCCAACTTGCTCGAAAAATCGAGACAAAGTTGAAGAAAAACCAGTTTTCTGGAATATTAAAAACTGTTTTAAAACATCACCTTGTCGACCACTTTTTATTACGTACATTAAAATTTTGTAGAAAATAATTAAAGACAGTCAAAGACAACATAACCAAGATTGTAACGCACCTTCTGGATTCACTTTTCATCTAGTGTAAAAAGTTACACGTTGTTAAAGTTTCACGAAAAATTATAAATTCTATTTTCAAAAAGCAGAAAAATACCCCGATACGGCGTCCATCCCGACAAATCGAGCGACGTGGTCATGCACTATACACATCGAAAGGTGCGTATGGTTGTTGTCGACGTGTGGGAACTGACGGAACCCGATTTTGTTGCATATGTGCGACGAAATCAGTGCATATCCGTCGAGATACCCCCGTATCAACCCTTTGCAAATTAAGTCACAAGTTCGTGTACACTCATTAAATCGCGACAAAACTTGCGCCATTGGACTCGAAATAATTTTCTGGTCCTGTGAGCCAAGTTTGGTTCAATTCTGAGAAGGTTGATTGGGATACCATTTTGGCGGGCCTACAATCCCACTCAACGGACGATTTTGTGCACGGCCCACCGGAATCCAAAATTGGACATATCGTTGGGTTCGTCTCATCAAAACAAATTTGTAGACATGTAGTTGACGACTTTAAAGATCGTAGATATTGGCATGCATTTCGGTGCAAAACGGGTCCAACGGTGGACATCGTTTTGACCCGAAATTATGATTTTGCCCCTGTTCCAGAATTCAACTTTTGGACAGGCATTTCCTAAGCATATATTTCATTCCAAACTTGTTCGTGATATTTGTTGCAGCATCCGGAGTCATCTGCGGGATTTAGCTTTTCTTGCTTCGTTTATTTGTTTGTTCGAGCTACTAGATTATTCTCTTTTGCACATAACCTCAGGCAAGATACCTTGCCATTATACTGTTTACATTCAGTCTGCATTTTTTTACATATCACTATTCATTATTTCCAGTTATTACAGTTCTTGATTTACTACATGCTCAGTGATTATTATTTACTTTGTTACTATCCTTTGATTGCCTATGAACCTAGAGTTAGGGGACTACCGTTTGTAGTATATTGCATATGCCTCGACATAGTTGTACTACGAAGATGTGTGAGATGAGTAGCATATAGGGGTCCTTGTGTATGGGCTGATCTCCCATGTGCAAGCGTTAGGGCTAACTGCTAATAGAGGCATGTTAGGATACTTAGCAGTTAGTAGAGGTATATGAGACATAGATGTGACTCTGTTAGGCATTGGATGGGAAGAATAGTTCCTTAACGTATGGGTCCTTTATGCACTTTTCTATTACTGATCCTGCTGGCCTCTGACATTCGAGGAATGTTATGCTTTGAGGTCCCTGGTATCCTGATGGGATCATACCTGAGATTACTGCTCCTGAGCTAGATACCCATACGTTGGAGGTTTGTTCTTAACTGCATGAACACAGTAGTATGGTTAGATTACCTTATTGTTGTCTTGTCACTTATTTTTTTTGTGGCATATTTTGTATTCAGTATTTATGGCATGTTCTTCCTGTATCTTGTTACGTCCCTCTGAGGATCTGGTTATCTCTCTAGGTGTGTGCTTCTGTGATATTGCAGGTGTTCTAGTCGAGGTCGCGATCTTCTTTATTCATTCAGAGATGACGTGTCTTGGGTCTTTCTTGGCTACTCCCACCAAATCATTTCCGTTTCCATGTATATTTTTTTCCTTACTTGTTGGTAGTGGATTTGTCTCTACTCAACTTATTGTACAAAGACTTATTACAGTTGATTATATGATATCTTTTATTCTTCATTTGTGAATGAGATTAGATTACTCTTGGTTTACTGTATTTTACAGCTTATGTATCACTACTAAAATCTGCTCAATTGGCAACATAAATTTAGCGACGTTCGACTAACGTTGCTAAATTATGTTCATTAGCGATGTTTTATTGAAACGTCGCTAATAGTCGCTACTAGCGACGAAATAAATGACGTAACAACGACGTATATTAATTACATGAGCTAGTCGTCGCGAAACGTCGCTCTGACGTCGCTAATAGCGACGGTAGTATTAGCGTCGCTAAATTCTAATTATATTCCCCTCAACGATTCATTTCCCTCCATTTTACTCTTCACTCCCTCTCCTCCCCCCTCCGGCGCTCTCACTCTCTCCAGTGCTCTCAATCTCTTCGGCGACTCTCACTCTCTCCGGCGACTCTTCTCCCTCTCCGGTATGACTCTCCTCCTCCCTCTCTCTCTCTCTATCTCTCTCCAGCTGTTTTGGTTGTTGTTGGTTGGGGGGGTACGGGTGGCTCGGGGGGAGGGACAAGAGGGATGCGGGTGGTTGGGGGTGAGTGGGGGTGGCTGGAGGGTGTGGGAGGTGGGACGAGGGCGGCTGGGGAAAGGGAGCTAGGGTTACGGTTTGGGTTAGGGATGGGTATGTGTGGGTGGGGGGAGGGGAGAGAGAGGGTGGGGGTGGCTGGGGGAGGGGAGCAGGGGGTGGAGGCAGCTGGAGGAGGGGAGCTGGAGGGTGGGGGCGGCTGGGGGAAGGGAGCAGTGGGGGTGGGGGCGGCTGGGAGAGGGGAGCAGGGGGATGGGGGCGGCTGGAGGAGGAGAGCAGTAGGGGATGAAAGGGTTAGGGTTCGGGTTAGGGGTGGGTATGTGTGGGTGGGAGGGAGAGGAGCAGGTGGGGAGGGGAGGGTTAGGGTTCAGGTTAGGGTTAGGGGTGGTGTAGGGGGGAGGGGGCTTGGTCAGGGGTACCGATAGTGCCGAAAAATCTGATAATTTAGTAATAATTATTTGTTTTCTGACACCGAAAAATGTGATACTCCGATTCGAACGCACCGATAGTGACGAAATTTGTAACAAGTTATTTTGTTGGTTGGTTAATTGGTAACATGGTGATCGAGACATATAGTCCCTGTAGCCATTCGACTGGCGAGACAGAAACTATGTAGCCGTAGATAAATTTGACTGTCTTCCGACCCTCATCCCTCGGCAATGATGATATGATAACCTATCACTATATCTTATATAGTAGTAGATGATGTCTTAGTATTACATTATAGGAGTTCATCTTAATTCTGTTACATTCTTCAAATACTAGATACGATAAGAACATATACTACACCATATGTACAGAACTTAGATGATTCACACTAATGTATGCTAGAATGAATTTTGGGTTGTGTTCTGAGCCATCCGTTCTCACACTTGGCAAAAAATCATTTTTTTTGTATTTTATCTGCTTTCGAAAATGTACTCAAACGAGATGATGGTTCCTTTAGTTAGCTTGCTTATGTTGCAATTATATTATTTGTGAATATCGATCTTACTAGATGGCACCCATGACCCGAGGAGCGGCACGTCGTTTGAGGGAAACAGTGAATGCTGAGGTGGCTTCTTCTACTGTTAAGGAGGAAGTGGCACTGGTAGTTAGTGAGACCGGGAGTTCTATTCATCCAGCACCGGTAGCTAGTGAGACCGGGAGTTCTATTCATCCAGCACTTGCAATGGACTACATCTCACCTGCCGTCGTCGATCCCACTTATTCGAGGTGGTTCCGTGATCGTATCACTGAGCGTTTGCGTGAGCTGCGCGGTTCTCATTAGCTATTAGTACTTATTTGTTTGGACTATTTGTATTGGGTTGTTTTTGTATTATTCTATTTGTATTGGACTATATATATGAATTAGTACTGTGTCAATCTCTAGATTTTATTGGACTACGACATGGTGATCAAGACATAGTTCCTGAAGCCATTCGACTAGCGAGGCATAATCTATGTAGCCGTAGATAAAGTTGACTGTCCTTCGACCTTCATCCCTCGGCAATGATGATATGACAACCTATCACTATATCTTATATAGTAGTAGATGATGTCTTAGTATTACATTATGTGAGTTCATCTTGATTCTGTTACATTCTTCAGATACTAGATACGATAAGAACATATACTACACCATATGTACAGAATATAGATGATTCACACTAATGTATGCTAGAATGAATTTTAGGTTGTGTTCTGAGCCATTCGTCTCCATACTTAGCAATTAAGCATGTGAACTATATCATTGAAGAACATAAAACTTGTGGTCGTTATTGCAAAAAGTGCAGACTGACATGAACTGACGCACGAAAAGGAGGAGATCAAAGTTATAACAAGTAAAGTGGTGATTTGGATGTTCTACTCTTGTAAGCTCTTTGTTCACAAAGCAAGATATAATGAATACAGAACAAGTATCGAGTTTATAACTCTTGTAAGCTCTATACTTGAGTTACGAACTCGATACTTGTTCTGTATTCTTTAATTATAGCTTGCTTTGTGAACAAAGAGTTTACAAGAGTTCATTTTCCAAAGCATAACTTTTCTTGTTCTAGCTTAGAGCTCGTCATTTTCGTGCGTCAGTTCATGTCGATATTCACTTTCTGCAGTAAGTTCCTCCAATTAACCTCCCTCCCTTGGCAATGATGAAACGACAACCTATCTTGATTCTGTTATTATAGTAGATGATGTCTTAGTATTACATTATGTGGGTTAATCTTGATTCTGTTATATCCTTCAGATACTAGATTCGATAAGAACATATACTATACCATATGTACAGAACATAATGATCCACACTAATGTATGCTAGAATAAATTTTGGATTGTGTTCTGAGCCATTCGTTCTCACACTTAAAACACATATGAATTAGTACTGTGTGTCAATCTTTGTTTTTATATTTTCGACGAACCTAGGGATTGGATTCCGTATTTTGTATTTTGGATTCTGTATTTTGGCTCCTGCTCCAGCTCCATTTGCATTAATCTACGGTACGACATGGTGATCAGGACATAGTTCCTGCAGCCATTCGACTGGCGAGGCAGAAACTATATAGCCGTAGATAAAGTTGACTGTCCTTCGACCCTCATCCCTCGGCAATGATGATATGACAACCTATCACTATATCTTATATAGTAGTAGATGATGTCTTAGTATTACATTATGTGAGTTCATCTTGATTTTGTTACATTCTTCAGATACTAGATACGATAATAACATATACTACACCATATGTACAGAACATAGATGATTCACACTAATGTATGCTAGAATGAATTTTGGGTTGTGTTCTGAGCCATCCGTTCTTACACTTGGCAAAAAAATCAAATTTTCTGTATTTTATCTGCTTTCGAAAATGTACTCAAACGAGATGGCACCCGTTCTCACAGATGGCACCTAAGACCCGAGGATCTCGCTTGAGGGAGGCACAGATGGCTGTGAAAGAGGAGGTGGCTCCAGCTCCATAGGGCAGTTCCACCGAGAGAGCTGCTCCAGAAGTAATTCCTAAAGCCGAGGGAGCTATGAAGGAGGAGGTGGCACCACATGGCAGTACCACCGGGTGTTCCAGTCATCCATCTCCTCTGGATATTGATCTGGCTGCCGCGGATACTACTTATGCGCGCTGGCTGAGGGAGTTCTATCTGCCCCAGCATAGACGACAGTAGATACATATATTGACTGGATTTGTTTTGATGGATATATCTCATCTGGATATTGTGATGGATATTTGTTTTGATGGATATATCTCCTTTTGGATATTGTGATGGATATTTGTTTTCTTGTGTATAAAGTATATTGGTATAGCTTGATGTGTGATGCATATTGTGATGTATATTTGTTTGTGTGATGTGTGATGCATATTGTGATGTTCCGAGAGGCTTGAGGAGACGACCAATTATTTTTGGTCTATTCTGGATTGTATTGTGCGGGCCAGTGTTGAGTGTTCCACCGAAGGGGTCGGCGAACCCAGGGATTAGATTCTGTATTTTGGATTGTACATTTGCATTCTGGATTCTTTTTTTAATTTTTTAATTCTTTTTTCAATTTAGCGACATTTTTAGCGACGTTTATATTCGTCGCTAACTGTTAGCGACGAATATAAAGGTCGCAAAAACTGTCGCTAAATTATTGACGTGGGAAATAATCTGATGCCACCACATCGTCGCAAGAACGTCGCTAATGTGACGCTAATCGACGACCACTTGAAAACGTCGCAAATAACGTTGCTAATTAGCGACGTTATAAACGTCGCTAACTAACGTCGCCATAGCGACGTTTTGTGACGTTTTCTCGATTAGCGACATGCTTTTTTCCGTCGTTTATTAAACGTCGCTGAAAATGTCACAAATTTAGTTTAGCGACGTTTTGGAACGTCGCTAATCTGACAAATTTTTGTAGTGTATTCATACGAGGTTTCCATATATTAAAGTATACTTCGTATGTATGCAGCTGGCATGGATACGTACCTATTCCTAAGTATTTTGGGACTGGGGCGTTACAAAGACGAGAGGAGAACCACAGAGTGCAGCAGCTCAAAGAAAAGTTGTTGTCAATACAATTGGTGGAGAAGAGACAACCCTTCATGAGAAGTATGAATGAGATCACCCTTATGATACGATCCCTAATTCTGTGTCTCCACCGTCCAACTCTCATGTATAAAGGCCCTTCCTACCATCTCGAGGAAGCCCTTTTAAGCATGAAGAGTTCTGAGCTCTCTGATGTGTGTGTCAAAGTGATTCAACTTCATAGCATCCAAAATTACCGATACCAGTTCTGGAAATTTTTGTCAGCTGGTCCCCTGCAAACATCAGAAAGAAGAAGAGAATACAGTAAATATTCATTTCTTCTCGCAACTATTTATATGCAATTGGAGTTGAAACGTTATGCACGTCCATAGGCGTATATTTAGGAAGAAACGCCGCGTGTTGTTCGAAAGTTGATGATATATCAAAACAGCTACACAACAAAACTTAAACGTGCCAGGATTTAATAAAGCCAAACATTTTCATTTCTTAATGGAAAAAGAGGACATACACTACAGACGTAGGCGCTATGGCCATTATGAAAAATGATGCTCTAATATCACGTCACTTCTTCTTTCCGTCATCAGTCTGACGTAAAGTAGCGTTTAACTCCTCGATGTTGTAGATAACTGAGCGGTGCATCAAACGGAGGAACCCTTCCTTCTGTTCCAATGTGCCACGCTCTTTGAAAGAAGACGATGGCCCACCACTGGAATGAGCGAACACTGTTGGAGTCAGGACAAAGCTGTCTAGAAAGTTCTTCGCCCTCAAGGACGGGTTAGCTTCCAACAAATACTCCATAGGCACAAAGTATGTTTTCTCCTCAGAAGCTTTGCCGTCGACATTGATGTTCATCTCCTGCTTCATGTTCTCTTTGGAAGCCATAAGAGTGAATGAAGATGGAGGCTGGACATCATGCCCATATATATACAGTGAAGATCAGCCCCCACCGACTCTTCAGATTTCCATGAAAAAGCGGGTTGCATTTAAAGAAAAAACTTGAAACGAAGAAGAAGAAGAAGAGAAATTCGTTTTGGAAAATGAACGCCCCCATAAATAGGTTCATCGTCGGGAATGAACTGAGCACTTAATGATCTTTTTTGGTTAATAAATGCGTGACATTATGTTGCGTGATACTCATGTTGTGCAGTAGTCAGATTGCGCGACACTCATGTTGTACAGTACTCAGATTGTGCGACCCTCACATTACGCAGCATTCAGGTTGTGCCATATTTTTGCTGCACAATATGTCAAGTTGCATCCAAAAGAGAGCACAACTTTCGAAATGTCACGCAACACAAATCGACAGCAACCCAAACCATAATAAGTGAGGCACAAGTTATGGAGTATGCCCAACTCTAAAAAGAGCGGGCACGCGTTGTCAGAATCGAGCCAAACCCTAAAGTGGGTGATCGATGATCGGTCTATGGCCAAACACTTACCTTCCATGACCGGGTTGGCCGTCTCTCGGCATGACAAAGACGGAGCTCGCTTGGATGGCTCATCCACAGTCTTTCTTTTCTCAGTAGCAGAGTGCTTGAGTGCCATTGCTGTCGATCGAAGCTCTCAAAGATTGGGAAAAAAGAGAAGAAGATAAGGTTTTTCTTGAGGCATCCCAAATGATGTGAAGAATAAAAAAACTCCAAAGTGTACGTCTATTTATAGCCCAAATAGTTACGCAATTTATGCTGAAGAATTGGGATCGAGTTGACTGGCGCAATCCAGGAAAAACTAGCATAATTCAAAGTATTTCAAAACTTTGAAGTATTTTCAAGTTTCGAAAACTTTGAAGGGGTCTTATAGAGGCTAAAAATTAAACTGCGCCAACCATTAAAGTGTTCGACCATCAGATGGCGCCAAATCATTATGTTGTGCCAAACCATCAAGTTGTGCAGTATTAGGTTACGCCAACATCTGGTTGTACAGGAGTCAGGGTGTGCGAGGGCTACGTGGCACACTTTCTCGAGAAGCTGTAACGGCATCATCATTGCCTGACAGCTGACAGCACGGAGATTAAGGAAAATTCATTCAAATCTCGTGCAACGCGGCGCTCGAGAAGATTTTGTCAGCATGTAATTAATGCTGATAGCTGGTTCACGCAAGTCATTGTGTGGTGCGTAAATTAATCAGTATAATACAGAAGACCTAGTCAAAGGCGTTAGTTGTTAAGTTGCGCCCATGTACAGCCTGCCTAGTTGGCGCCACTTGATCAACTCTTATTTTAAAGCAGGGTGACATGGCACACAAGACACCAATATCATAGAGCGTGCCCACTATACTGCCCATGACCACGCGTATCTCAATCAAACTATGCCACGCATCCACAGCAGTTGGTGCAACCTCTCGCACAGGTTGCTACATTGTGCCCACACGCAACCTGATAAAGGTCGTGCAAGGTGATCAAACAGTGTTCATAACAGAGCAACATGTCGTGCAAGCCACTAACTTTCGCAGAATGTGCCAACTATACTCCCCACGACCACGTGCATCTTAAACAAACAATGCCATGCGTCCACAATAGTTAGTGCAACCGTTCGCACAAGTGAATAGGATGCGCGCAACCTGAAGGGCGCACAACCCAGAATAACTGCTAAATAGTTATTTCAAGAACTCTATAAATAGTATTTCAAATCAATCTCAAAGCATCATGAATGATCATAATCTCCTGCTAAAGTGCTGTTGCATTCTCCAGAGGCTTGTGTCTTCGATATCACATCGTCCAAGGGATAAAGTGATCGTCTTCTGATCAGATTTCTACAGTTGTACTTCTCCAGAGATCAATTGTACTCTTGTACTCTTTTTCTAAGTTTGTAATAAAGACTTTTGTTCTTGCAAACAAAGGACAGTTTCCTTCTTATTTCTGGGTGATACACCAATGTGTTTCCCCTTAGGAAAGTTCGAAACTCCATTTTGACTTTGGTTGGGAGTCGACATCTATGACCTGTCCAAAAAGGAAAGCTGGCTTCTTGTGAGGAGCCTCATCCACAGTCAGAAAAGAAGTGCCATTCATCAAGCACAGCTGAGTCCTATCTTCTTGGTTTTCTAAAAGAGTTCGTCTAACAGGTGACCCATCGTACTGCAGGAAATTGACATGAGAAAGATTCTCTTGATACTCTGACACCCGAAAGGCAGAGGTCAATACTTCAGCATAGGGGTCTTCTCTCAGATCAACTGCAAAAGAAAACAAAGAGTTAGAATCATGAAATATTGTTCTTATAAAGTCAATTAAGAATTTATGTGATTATTTAAACTCTGCGCCAATCATGAATGGCGTATATCATGCAAGGACAGTCCTTAGATGGTGCAGACATATATGACAGTTCTATGTTCAGTTCACAGTTTGCACATGACATTGGATAGTCAATGATTTGCGTATGCATCCTGACTTATTTAATTTGTGCAGCATGATAATACGTGCATCATAGCACATCATGCATGATATGATGAGAATGCGCACACATGATTTAGGCCAACACTCTGAAAGTGGTAGCACATTTTGGAAAAAGTGCAAGCGTCGACAACACTCTGAAAGAGGCAGTCGACGTTGGCTTTGAGTATGCTATGCGCGAATGGAGCAAACATACTATTTATCTTCTTCGATGGGTTTTCCACCTTCAAGAGTGGCGTTTGCTACCTCGCATCTCGCCAACGATGCCACGTGCTGCGACACCATTAACGAAGGCATGTGCGATGCAGCTCTAACTACTTTTTTCCTTTCTCGACGGTAGATCTCTTAGGAGCCATGTTGGTCGTATGAAAACTTCGAAGAACTTGGAAGGAAGAGTCAACAAAGAGACTTCGAGGGTTTGAAAATTCTAGAAAGAATCCTCTCTCTCTCTCTCTTCTCGACGGGTTATTATAGCCTAAACCGAAAACATAACAGTCGTACAAATCACGTATGAAACATGGTCGGTTGGGATTTTGTGGCGTGCCAAACATGCAAGGCCGCTTCTTATTCAAAGTATTTCAAATTTTGAAATGTTTAAAATTTGAAAACTTTGAAGGGGGTCTTGTAGAAGCTCAAAACATATCAAATATTACTATGCGCTATCCATAGATAGTACCAAGATTAATTTATCTGATGGGGCAGAGGATTAAACAGCACACCCTATCGGATAGCACCGAGCATGGAATAGCGCTGGCCGCCATGTGGCAATCTTCCTTGAGAAGTCAAACGTTTGCATTATGACTGACAGCACGTCCGTTGAGGAAAATTGCTTCGAATCTCGAGCGCACGACGCTCGAAGAAAGATATGTTAGAAGTCATCATGATCTTTGTTGTTCACTCAGTGCTATGCAGGGTTAGCACGAAATAATCAATAATTCACATATTCAAATACTTAAGGATTTCTCACAGATGGCGCTAATCTACAGTATGTGCCATTTATCAACTAACACCAATTGTTCAAGTCAGCATCCAAAAGCAGTTAAAGATGACGTGGCATGCATTCCACTAATCATAAAAAACATGCACGCGACACTGCCCATGACCAAGCACATCTCTCTCACAGAATGCCCCGTGTCATATGTAGTTAATCCAACCGTTAGCGTATTTGGGTGATGGTACGCCAATCAGTGCCATACGCTAATTCAGATAAATAATTAACAGTTATTCCATAACTCTATAAATAGAGTTTCGGATCATTTCTTAGGATCACTAATGATCATAATCTACCGACCAAGTTGCAGCAGCACATTTCAGAGCTTCTCTTCTTCGACATTACATCGTCCAAGGGATAAAGTGATTGTCTTCTAGTCAGATTCCTACAGTTGTACTTTCTTAGAATTAAATTGTACTCTTGTACTCCTTTTCTTAGTTTGTAACTTAGTTTTCTTGAAAAACTTTTGTTTTTGCAAACAGAAGGAAGGCACTAGTAGGGGGCCTTTGGCCTTAGGCCATATGTCTAGTGAAGGGCTAGGAATGAGGGCATTGTGGCAGGTCCTATTGTACCAGTTAGGAGCCTTGGCAGGTAGCTGGTGTGTATGCGTTTAAGTGTCCAGATTAGCGGTGTGTATGATGTGAACAAGGTGGTAGAGTGTGTGTGTGTAGGATCGATGGCACCTCGAGAGGGGGGTGAATAGAGTGCAGCAGAAAAATAATTGCCAATTAAAAAAATTCTAAGCAGGTGAAGCGAATAATCAATCATATAAAGTTGCAAGTAAAACAGTAAATAGTAGAGGCAAGAAAACAATACGCAGACACAACAGGTTTATACTGGTTTTCCTCTGAGAGGACTAGTCCAGTTCGCGAGAACTCTAGCAAGCTATAATCCACTATTTGAATAGAGATTACACCGCGTGCTTTACTCCGAAGAACACGCCAACTTCAACATCGTCGTATTTTTATCCGAAGCCCACCATCAAACTTCAACAACACCTTTCTGAGAAAAGCTTTTATACGCCAAGCTTTGTACAACTCAAATTCTCCTAATTGAAAAACTATCGGTACTAGAAGAATCGGGCTGTCTTAGAGATTTGAAAATTGAAGCTTTGTTATTTGAATAAAAAGCTTAGGAATAGATAGAGAAGATGAAAAATGAATGAGCGAATAGAAATAGAAATTTCGTCTCTTTTTATAGGTTTTTCAAAGACAGAGTTCGGGCAGAACTCGGTAGCCTAACGTTCGTAAATTTGAACATTGATGATCCAAAAGAATAGGTAAAGCTGCTGACTAGGAGAAATCCCAGGGAAAGAGTTGGATCCGAATTCGGGCAGAACTCAAGCCGAGTTCGGCTGCCTTGGTTTCTGGTCAACTCAAATTTGGTTTTGGCTTTTGGATGTGGGTTTGTTTTGGTTCATGAAATGAATCAAGTTTTTGGGTTAAGAGAAATAGATCAAGGATAGGTTTTAAGATTGATCTTTCTAAATGCCAGTGATCCCGACTCACAAATCAATCTAGACTCAATAAAAGAAAAATACAAAATAAATGTGTAAAAGTTCAGAGGAGATGTAAACTGTAATCTTCGGTTTCTTTTCATATCATGTTTGGAGTTTTAAGTCAATTATCAAAATCGGTTTGACTATGGCTTAATGTGCAACAATCTA
This sequence comes from Iris pallida, assembly GCA_029216955.1. NCBI lineage: Eukaryota > Viridiplantae > Streptophyta > Magnoliopsida > Asparagales > Iridaceae > Iris > Iris pallida. The sequence continues at coordinate 14,232,299 of JANAVB010013000.1, forward strand.
CCCCATTTTGATAATTTGACAAAACAACGATTGATACTTAAAAAAATTTAGCTTGATTAGAAAGTAGACTTGATGTTGTACTGAAGGTACGGTAGCAGCTTTGGCCGTCAATATTGGTGCAATATAATTGCTCTTCCGTAATGTACAGTCAAGTCTTGTTATTTTTTGTGACAAAATATATCAGCTGAATCTGTCTAGATAAGAAAACTTTCTCCAAACAAACTTTTAATAGTGAAAAAAATTCAACATGCAATATTTTATTTAAGTATCATTATTACTCCCCCGTTTTGTCATGTGAACAAAATGATAATAGTAACACTCAGCACAGTTAAGAAGTAGATCAAACTATTTGGAAAAAAATGAATAGTGCTGAAATAAAAAATACTCACAAAAACTGAAAATAGATAGAGAGTTCATACATCACTAATAAGGCTGATAATGCTTGAAAGAAGCATTTATCTCTAATACAAAGTCACACACAAAATGTAAAACGTAACTAATAGTGAACTATCACGAGGAAACATATCCTCAATCATCATCCTCATCATCAACATCAGCAGTAGCACTGGAAGGACCGGTCTCAGCTGAACGGTTGGGATCATATTGGGCAGCAGTAGTGTCAAAGAATCGTTGAGCCTCTGGATCAACAATACGATAGCCATGTCTGGTAGAATCACAAACCATAGGGATGGGTCCACTAGGGTCGTGAGAAAGACTGTAACACATATCCCATATAGAGTTGGATATGGCCTGGAGCTGAAGGTGTTTGCAAAAATAAAAAGTTTATTCCAAACTTCAAAAGAATCGTACAAAGTACAATAAATTCTGGAAAAATACAACTTTAGGAATCCGATCAGAAGACGATCGCTTTATCCCTTGGACTATGTGAAATGGAAGACTACGGCCTCTGAAGAATGCAACAGCACTTTTGCAAGAACTCTTGATCTCTGGTCCTTTGATAATGATTGGAAACTCTATTTATAGAGTTCTGGAAATAACTGTTTTAGCAGTTATTCTGATGTGCGCGAGGTCGAACTGCGCAGCTTCGGGTTACGCCAACCTCAGGTTGCGCCAACTTCCATTTAATTACTCGAATGTGTACTAACTGTATTTAGACGTGTGGCAGCATATGATTAAGATACGCATGGTCGTGTACAGAGTAGTGGACATGTTTTGAGAGATTAGTGGCATGTGCGCCACGTCATCCTGCTTTAGAACGTTAGTTGCTTCAACTTTGTCAGGTTGCGCGAGCTTCAGTCAAAGAGTCAAACTGCGCTTGATCAGGTTTCGCCTAGGCACAACTCAGTGTATAGTCACGTGGCATCATTTGATGGTGATGTGTTTGATCGTAGCAGTATAGTACGCACGTTCTGCGAAGTTAGTGGCATGAAGGCCACGTCATCCCATTGTATTCTGTGGACCATTTTAACCAGATTGTGTCTTACATCAAACTGCGCCTAGCATTTATGTTACGTGTCAGTTTGTGAGAAGGGTTTGATTAGGTTGCGCCTAGGCGCAACTTAAAGAGCGCGCTGAACAACTGTCATCCATGACAGCAAATCGTCTCGAGCGCCACACTTCATGGGATTTGAAAAGATTTCTTCGTTTGACGTGTTGTCAGTTGTCAGTGCTATCATTTATTGATGACAATTACTGTCAGGCACCACGTAGGTTTAGGCGTAATGTGATTATGCTGATATATGGCGCAACTTGAGCAGTGGCACAACTTGACTTCTGGGCTTCATAACAGTGGCGTAACTTGATTATTTTGGGTACAACTTGATTGCTGAGTAGTACAAACATGGCGCAACTTGATTTTTAGGCTCTATAAGACGCCCTTCAAAGTTTTCAAATTTTGAAATGTCACAAAACTTCGAAATACTTTGAATCGTGGTAATTACTGAGTCGAGTTGCGCCTATCCTGCGTAGTTTGTTACGAGCTGTTACAATATTTTATGTGCAGCTTGGGGTGACTGTTAGGATTCTATTTAGGCTATAAATAACCACTATTTAGCTGACTTTAATCTTTAACACTTGCTTTAATTTTCTGAGAGAACTCTTTGAGAATCCTTTGAGCTTTCTCGATCTTCCCTCCGATCATCTTCTCGACGTAATGGCACCTAAGAAGACCGCCGCCGATAAAAGGAAGGGTGTTGCTGAACCCTCGACCCATACTCTGTCGACCCGTGCGGCACAGTATGGGTCTCCCTCTTCATGACGAAAAATGGCTAACCCTGCTTTGGAAGGTGACCGAGAATGAACGACTTTGAACATGGTGGCCGACCCCCTCTTGGTTTTTCAATTTAAATGACTTGTGCCCCTCATTTTAGTGTGTTTGGTACATCACAGACTTTACGCCATCCCTTATTAGGGAGTGGTTGCTTTGTTTGAGCATTGTTCGTTCTTACAAACTGTGTTGCGTATGCTGTCGCGCAACTCAGTTGTTGTGCAACCAAGGATATCGCGCAACCAAGTTGTTGTACAACCAAGTATGTCGCACAACTCAGCATGTCGTGCAACTTAATTGTCGCACAACCTAGGATGTCGTGCAACCCGGGATGTCGTGCAACTTAATTGTCGCGTAACCTAGAATGTCGCACAACCTAGTCGTCGTTCATCATAGGGATAGTGCAACATAGCTTTTTGTACTTATGACTATTGCACACTCTTGTTGTTTCTTATGCATTTTTTCAGCATAATTTTAACTTCTGTTTATCTTTTTCTTTGCAGTTGACCTCAAGAAAGATCCTTATGTTGAGAGATTCGCTTCAGCCTTTAATGTCCCAGAGTATAAAGAGAACTTATCACATGTTTCATTTCCTCAGTATGACGGCCCTGAAGCATGAAAGACTATTCTTGTGGCCCAAGAAAGCCATACTCTGCTGAGTTTAATGAACGGAGAACCCCTAGAGAGTGTTGATGGTATGGTCCATAAGAAGCCTACTTTCTTATTTGGGGATACAATCAAGAAGACTTCTCAGCCTAAGGTAAAGAAAGAAGATAGAATTTTCCAATGTGGAGACAAAATCATATACCTCACAGAAATATCAAGGTATATGGCTTTGTCGTAATATGAATTCGTGAGCTTCCCCTGAAAAATGTCATGGGACCTGACTCCAATCCAACAAGCCAGAGTCGGAAAAATTTGTTATAGAAAAGGTCTGCAGTACAAGGACACCTTTTATAGCACATCTGAGAAATATATCACTCACTTGAGAGGTTTAAGACCAGGTTGTATTCCTCTTGAGGATTCATCTCTACTTCTTCCAGTCAGGGTACCCATCTTTGCAAAAACATTCGCGAAGGCTGAAGGAAGATATCCAGATCGCAGCATGCGTATGACAGGTCTGGTTAACCCAGATATGAAATGCTGGAGCAGCATAACCATCTGGGTCTTGGATCAGTTCAAGGACAAACTCCTTGAAATAGAACTTTATGATGTCATCTGGACCACAGTCTACGGCATTCGCCAGAATGCTCATATGTTTCTGGCCTTAGTAGAGAGATACAACGATAAGACTGGAACTTTTATGACCCCCATGGAGAAATGGGATTTGTGCTACATGAGATGAGATTTCTCTCTCATCTTCTAATGGGTGATAATTCATATGAAGAATACGTGCCCACCAATGAAGAATTGGATACTATGTCAGAAGATAATCCTCAGATGATCGCTGTCTTTTAAGAACTGTTGTGTCATTACAAGATCTGCTCCCTCTACTATAAAAGTGCTACTGCAGGTACTTGTTATATCACCAAATGGATGTCGTACCACTTTTTGGGCCATGTGTGGAAGGATAAGCCACTTGAGAGCCAAGCTTGTGATCCTCGTTTCATTGAGCCTCTCAGTCACAGCGACGTGCAATATTTGATGGAGAAACACAAACATGAAGATATCAGACTAGATGAGGACTGGCATCCGTTTAAGGCTGGTGCCACCATCGAAAGTTATCTCAGATAGGGTTATAGACCCATGTCTAAAGAGGCCCAGCTAGCATGTTTTCTTTCTTTATGGCTGCGATGCTTCATAGTCCCAGGAGCCAGTGCAGTTGATAGGTTCCACCGAGGCATTCTGTTTGCTGCAGTACGTCTCATATTTGGGTATAAGATGGATCTTCTATCAGCAATGACCTACCGATTAAACGCAGGATTGCGTTCTTTTGTGTATACCATGCTTCATGATAAGACGACGAGGCAAGATTTTCCTCGTACTGAGATGTCTTACACATATTTATTCGGATGGTTATTGCTTCACCATCCATGTCTGATGAATCCCAATATAGGAACTGTCGGTAGAGATTTCATTCGACATTACTCCGGCGCTCGTTGGAATTACGCTGCTCTTTCGGAATGCAGGTTTGCATTGAATCGTAGATTTGTGTGGAGATTTCAGTGTGTCTCCCTCCTCACGGATATGAGACTATCCCTCCACAGTTGATGGATCTGGATGCAGCATCACTCCGCCTAAGTCCACCCATCTTTTTATGGCTACAGATGGTCCGCCCATCTCACTTAGTCTACCGATTTGAAGAAGACTGCTGTTTAGAGCCATATTTGCCAAGTCGATTTGCACGGCAGTTTGGCTATGATTAACTACATGTGGGTAATACCACTACTTGTCTGCAGGCCAAAGGCTTTCTGATTGATGGGGCTAGGGCTTGGATATATTACAACGCCAGGGGGACGAAAGTTATATTTTCCATGCCCTATAATCTTCAGCAAGGCTCGCGTATGTTATATATATACGCGAATTTCTATAATTCGGCAAACACTTTTACTGAAAGCTATCATCTCGCTCATAGCTTTGCAAGTGATAAGAGATCTCGATTAGGAGCACACACTGCACAATCATTTCGAGATGTACTACAGATCTACCGCTGGAAGCTTCTATTGTCAAGAACTATTCGGATGAGGTACATGACCCTTTGGACGTATCCTTAAAGGTACGAAAAGAAAAATCCCCTGCCAAGGTGTTAAGAAAAAGAAAAGCTAAGGAGACAACGACCCTCATTTAATTTGATGATTGACCTGCTTTGCCTAGAGCTTAGGAAAAGAAGCAAAGGACGTCATTGGTCATAAATGAGCCAACGACTACGAGAATAACTCATTCTCAATCTAAACAGCTGCTCCTTGGTACCTCTCCTGGAGAGAAGGAGGCCTCTCCTTCTTCTATTCAAAAACAAGGAAGGGTTACTGAAGAAGAAACATCTACTGCCTTGATCGATTTGGATGATGATCGTACCGAAGCTGCTGGAATTGGTTGCATCACCATGCAGGGAAGTCATGAGAAAATTATTAGTGAACCGACAAGTTCTTCGGATAACTGATACGTCTTCTGTCCCTCCCCCACCGACGGAATCTACCAGCCATCTGGAACAAGATTTACCACCACAGAAAGGTAATATCAGGATTTTGATATACATCGATATATTTTTTTTCTTAAAGATGTACATTTGATTGATTCCTTTAGTTACAGTGGCTACTTCAGCAGATATCCAGCCTTCTGCCTTGACTGTAGAGGCCCCAAGATCGGATATTTTGGTGGAAAGTATTCTCGCTAATATACTTGCTGCAGTGGGGATAAAGGTTCCTTCACCAACTCCTGTTACTCCGGTAACCGTCTCTCCAAAGAAAGATCTCCCACCTCAGGAAGGAGTGATAAATTCTCCAAAGCCTCAAGATCCTACTCACTCTCAAGAGGATCGAGAGATGATAGACGCGTTAGCAGATTGGGACTATGGTGACGAATCATTTGGTGATGACTGTAATAGTACCGCTAAGGAGGGACAGATTTTATTGGATGTTCCATCACCTCAAGAATTACCGGCCAATGAAGGTCAGTCAATTGCTGAGGGTGAGAAAAACCTGGTTGTCGATGAAGGGCATGCTAGTCCCAGAATCGATGAACCCATAATTCCTGAAGAAGTTGGTGTAACTCAACCCGAGGCTTCCGGAGTAGTAAATGCTGAAGAGTTAGTAGATCAGACTCCAATTGCTCTGCCACCTAAAACTGAATCAGGGGCTGGAAGTAGTCAAGCAACGGTGTATGCGGACACCATGTCGAGGCTTCAGATGGAACCATCCAGACATCTTGAGACTCCACATGCAATGCCCAGCTCAGGTAGATTTCTAAAAATGATTTATTTATCTTAGCTCCTTCAACATCGTACATTGCTCTAACAAATGGCATATATAAATTGCAGAAGGACCTACAGGAACCACCAGCTCAACGATGGCTCCCTAAAACAAAGGAACCCCAGCAGGAGAGGGGAGCTCTTCCCATATCAGTGCACAAGATGAAGCGCCTCCACCTGTTAAAGTTGTAGAGACTCCGACAGAAGTGGTAGCCATCCAAAGTGTTGTAGCGGCTAATAAGTTTGTGGTGACTTCCTTCATGAAAGTCTTCTTCACATCTTTGGAGCCTTTAATTAAACGGATAATGGAGAGAGAGGATGTTCCATTCAGCACAGTCAGAAATCCCTCCTCATTTTTAATTGGAGGCATCCACAACCAAGGAGATGAAGCTCAAGCCACTTTCTTGGAGCATATTTTGGATGAACTGGAGGAGTCGATTAAGGTTTATAAAGACCTTAAAAGAGGAGACGTTGAGCTGCTAGTGGATGTAGAATACGAAGCTATGGCTCGTGAGGCTGAAACTAATAAAGCCAATCTTAAAGCTTTCTTACTAGCTTTCACGAGACAATCTTCCGAGCTGGATGTCCAGATTTCTGAAGTAGCTTCTATTATCGAGAGTCATAAAGCTACAGCTGCGAATAAGGAAAAGAAAGCTTCTGATCTGGAGGCTGAAATCGTCCGGCTTCAGGAAGAGCTCAAAGCCACCAAGCAGAGTATAGAAAAAGAAACTCAGCTACATCAGGCTGCTATCAACCAGTTAGACTTTTTGAAGCGTCAAAAGGATGACTTTGACCGGCTACAAAAAGAAGAACTAGCCCGTCAAACAGCCGCTCTGCACCCATTTGACCCAGAGTCAGGAAAGGTTGAAGCCAGGCAACGGGTGCTGGATTCTTGTACCAAAAGAGGTAAAGCCTTGAAGAAGCGGATCATGGATCTTATCACTTACTCTTCAGAAAAATGACCAAAATTGTTATCTTTTTCTTTATGATGTATCTTTTTGAACATTTTAATCAAAAGAAAATGAGAAGTTTTTTTTTCTGTGGTTCCATTACTTGTTGCATACCTTGTTATAGATATAAGTAATAGAATAGAAAATATATTCAGAGGTACCAGACGTGATATATTTCTTGATTAAAAAATAACGATATTTATTACATCTGCTCAGAGGTAATGTGGACGTGGGAGAATATAATGTTGGAAATATTATTACTTCAATAGACAACTTTGTTAGAGGTCATAGGGACGTGACAAGTTGCTGACGTAGATATTAGAATTCAGAGGTGCAGAGGACGTGAATTCTTTTTTCTGTTTTAGATTTGAGGATTTATCATCTATAGCTTTATTTACGAGAAAGTAAATAAAAGACAATAAATGCTAAGACTGATGAATGAATGAATGGACAGTCAGACTTCTTAGGGGAGAGAAACTGAATGAACGAATAGTCACCTCAGTTCTCGAGGAGGAGAATGAATGAACAATGGGACTCTTATAGGAAAAAAAAGTGAATGAATGAACAGTTGGACTTCTTTCGAGGAGGAAAAGTCGCATCGGTTCTCGAAGCCGATTAATAGAACAGAACTTCTGTAGATGTTGTCAACTTCTTTTCTCTCAATATAGAATGTCTTTCGAAGATATGCTCACTCCGAAGATTGAAGACGACTGAGACACCTCCTGCTGAGCCTCTGGTGCCTCCTCAGAAAGAAGTAAGGGAAGGCTCGACTGTTCCTGTACCAGAGCAGGACCAGATTGCCAAGTTGGTGGAGCCTGGGAAGACTGCTGAAGAAGAAGCTGTGAGGATTGCTGCCTGTGAGTTGTTGGTGTTCTCAGACAACGAGATGTTTGAATTGCTGACAAATCATGTATTTAACCAGGAAGTGTCGGGTCTTCGTCCCCGCCCTTGATATTATGTACCTCTTTCAGCTTTTAAATAATACGAATAAAATGAGTTTTATTTACATCATTTCTCTGAATAAAAACATTTTGCTCTTATACATAATATTTCTTGAGAAATTTGCCATTGATAAGCATCATAGCAATTCTGCCATCCATCTCTGTTAATTGGTAGGTTCCATTTTAGAAAACCTTGTTCACCACATACGGACCTTTCTATTTCGTCTCGAATTTGCCTTTGCTCATGTGGGTCATAGTCATAGAATGTCTGACCGTAAGAACTAGCTTGCCTTTCTAAAATGTTCGCACTTTGACTTTGCGATTGAAAGCTTTTGAGATATGGGCCTGATATAATTCGATATGTTGTTGAGCTAGTAGCATTTTCTCAACGAGCGCCTCTAATTCTTAAAGCCGGAGACGAACATTGTTTTCTGTAATAAGTTCATTATCAATGGCAATTCCCAAGGATAGAATTTCAATTTCCAGCGGTTAGACAGCTTCACATCTATATACCAGAGAAAAATGTGTACAACCTGTAGGATTACGGACTATAGTGCGATAAGCCCATAGACATTCTCCAAGCTTCTTACTCCAATTACGTTTGTTAGTAGAGACAAACTTTTTGAGGAGTTTGATGATAGTCTTGTTGAATGCTTCAGCTAACCCATTAGCTACAGGATTATAGGCCGTAGAAGCAACATTATTGATTCGGTTGTCATCACAGAACCTAGTAAACTTCTGACTGAAGAACTGTGGGTCCATTATCATGGATGATCCGACGAGGTGCACTAAATCTGTATACCACATGATGTTTGATGAAGTTGATAACACTGTTAGTCATCACTTCAGCTAAAGGTATGGCTACATCCCATTTAGAGAAATAATCGGTTATAGTCAAGATAAACCGATATCCTTTAGACGAAGGAGGATTGATAGGACCAATTACATCCATGCCCCAAGCTTCGAAGGGCTATGAGGCTACAGTCGGGTGAAGAAATTCTGACGGTTGGTGAATGAAGTCTGCATAAATTTGACATGCTCGACATTTTCTTGCATAGTCAATGGCATCTGATACCATAGAGGGCCAGTAGTAGCGCATACGTCAGATACGATCCTGTAATTTGGGACTGGGCCGATGTGCTCCATAAACACCATCATGAGCTTCACGTAATATCTACTTCTCTCCATCACCAGTAAGACATCTTAAGAGTAATCCATTAAAAGTTTGTCAAATGAGAGTTTTGGTGGTATAATTATGATAAAATCGAAGTGATCGTCGGCGAATACTTGTAGCTTCCTTAGGATCTTCATGTAGTATATCATGTACTACAAAGTCGATAAAAGGTGCTCTACAATCTTCACTGATGATATTGACTTCTATTGAATTACTAAATTCAATGTTATGATTGTTTTCAATACAAAATAGTTCTCTGTTGGAGATAACAACCATTTGTTATCTTTTGACCGGAATTGCCAAGACCGCTGTTAGGTTAACTAAGGCATCAGCTTCTATTTTGCATGTTCGACATATATGTTCGATGAAGAACCCTTTGAACGAGGAAGCTATTATGATTGCCGCTTTGTGGTATGGTACTAAATCTTGATGTCGAACTTCATATGTACCTCTAACCTGATTAACAATTAGCTTAGAATCACCATATACTTTGAGATATTCAATATCCAGTTGTTTAGCAAACTAAAGTCCAATAAGCAAGGCATTGTATTCTGCCACATTGTTGGAGCACAACTCATCTAAGGAATAAGCTCTCTGAATAGCTAATCCATCTGGTGAAACGAGAATAATTCCCACTCCAGTGACAAGGGTGCCTCCAGGTCCAATTCAAGATGCTCCGTCGAAGAATAAACGCCAAATAGGAAATTCTTCTAAGACCATATTTGATTCTAATGTCTCGTCCGGAATCTCATCATAGAGTTTAGATGTCTCAGGGACAGGATGAGCTGCTAAGAAGTCAGCAAGTGCCTGGTCTTTCATAGACTTTTGTAGAACATACACCATGTCATATTGTGCTAATAATATAGCCTATGTAGCAAGCCTAGAATTGAGTGTACTGGGCTTCTTCATTAAGACCCGCAGAGGATTAACTTGAGAAATAACATGAATGGTCTGGCCGATGATATAATGCCTTGTCTTTTTAACTGCAAACATTAAGGCTAAGCATTCCTTCTCTACCGGACGATAACGATTTTCAGCTCCAATCATTGTCCGACTAAGGTAGTAGATAGCTTGTTCATGACCTTCTTTGTTCTTCTGAGCCAGCAAAGCTCCCAGTGAATGGTCCATCGCCCGGACATACATCAAGAAGGGTATTCCTGAGATCAGTGGTACTAGGACTGGTGGACTCATCAAATACCATTTTATGTCATCAAATGCTCGTTGACATTCTTCTGTCCAAATGAAAGATACATCTTTCTTCATTAACTGAGTAAATGGTCTGCAACGTCCAAACAAATTTGAAATAAACCTCCTGATTTAAGCAAGTCGACCTTAGAATCCTCGTAGCTCTTTTAGGTTGCGTAGAGGATGCATCTCTTGAATGGCTTTGATCTTCTCCAACGTGTATACCTTTAGAGGTAATAACGAATTCGAAAAATTTGCCACTAGAGACTCCCAAGAATGACTTGGTGGGGTTCATTTTGAGTTGATGCAGGAACATTAGATTGAAGATGGTTCTTAAATCTTAGATATGATCTTTCTTTAGACGACGACTTTTGACAGCAATATCGTCAACATAGCATTCGACGATCTTTTACAAATGATCTCGAAAGATAGTACTCATAGCCCGCTGGTAAGTTGCACCCGCGTTCTTAAGACCGAAAGGCATGACTATATAGCAGTATATTTTGCGGGGAGTACGGAATGAAGTATTTTTTCATCTTCAGGATTCATCCGGATTTGATTGTATCCAGAAAATCCATCCACGAAAGAGATTCGTTCGAATCCACAAGTATTGTCAATCATGACATCAGTAATTGGGAGACGGAATTCATCTTTAGGACAAGTGTCATTGAGATCTCGAAAGTCTATGCACACTCAAACTTTCTCTGTCTTCTTCAAGACTGGTACAACGTTGGCTACCCAGTCAGGATGCTGTTCTTCTCTGATAAAACCACAAGCGATAAGCTTTTTGACATCATCATCTATCGCATCCATCATCTCAGGCTTAAATCATCGTTGCTATTATTTGACTGGCATGGCATTAGGCAAAATTTTAAGTTTATGAGTTGCGACCTGTGGATCTAAACCTGGCATATCTTCATAGCTCCAGGAAAAAACATCGATATATTCACGAATGAGGTGAATCAGTTCTTATTTATCATCCTCGAGGAGATTCTTGCTAATAAAGATTGGTCGTGGTACACCTTTCCCTCCAACATCGATCTGGATTAGTTGATCTTCGGTAGGTGGTTCTCGTTGTTCAAAACGGAGTTCTCACTGAGTGTCCATCCTTTGTGCCCAAGGATCTGCTTCAAGCGCTTCTTCAATATCATCCTCATCATTTTCTGAAAACTTGGCAGACACCATATTAGAAGATACTGTCACCCGATGGACATGACCAATACTGGTGTCAGAGTCCTATGAAATGGAATTTGAAGAATTAGAGCGTTCATCTTTATCAGATTCAGAGGCTTGTGGAAATATAACTGGTGAAGTATAGCCCAGCCCATATTTTATTTTACTATAATATGGCATCGTTTTTCCTCATGGAGTAGGAGTACGAATAGGAGTTCGTCTTCCTATACTACCATTAAGGCCAGTTTTGAAATTATAGCCAATTTTACAGATGATTGCCTTGGATTGGGGACTATAACGACGTAGTTGTAGCCTTCTTGTACCATCTTTTTTATTATCGCTGTCAGGCATGATTTTTTTGTTTTGTTCCTTTACTAAAAAGTATAGGAGTTTCGCCTTTCTTTCGAGAAGGAAGTAGGTAGAACGATTCTTGTATTGATTCAAATGATACCATATTTTGGAGAGATGGTACGACTCCTATTGTAAGTGGTTTGAAGCTATCAGCATATCCAAATAACATCGAGTATGATAAAAGATATCAGTATACTGCAAAGGAGATGCTACTTTATTGTTCTTTACATCATTATTTACAATAGGACCTTTAGCCTTAGAAGGCTTATTCAGATTGATAACCAGAGGAGGAGGAGAAGAACGAGAAGGAAGGAGGGGCTTTTTATGACGAAGGTCGATTACAAGTGGCTCAGAAGAGGTGAGCTCCCTTTGTTCCTGTTTAACACCAGGAGGCTGCTTCTTGTGAGAAGGAAGGTAAATAGTCAATGTCTTGGAAGACTGAGGACAGGAAGTACGTCCTTTGACAGGGATCGCTAGAGTGTCATTTCGCACGCCTTTCTGTTCTTCGTCAGTATCCATTGCTAATATCACCTTCATGAATTCCTCTTCGTATATGCGAGAATCGTTATAGTATGCTTCAACCCCCCTGAAAGGATTTAAGTCTGCAACTTCTTTTTGTACTTCTCTATTACCATCCACATATTTGAAACATTGGTAAGAGTAAAAGGTACAATGTTGTGTTCGTGGAGGAGTGGTCTTCCCAGCAAAGCATTGTATGAGCCATGATTATCAATTATGTAGAAAGTCACCTTCGTACGAAGATTGCCGATTTGAAGTTTCAGGCATATCTTTCCCAAAGGTTCACTTCTTCCTTGATTGAACCCCAAGATAGTAGTGATAGTTGTAGAAAGGTTGTGCACCGGGATCTTCAAAGCGTCCAGCAGAGTCTTCGGCATGATGCTAAGTACAGACCCTGGGTCAATTAGAATGCGATCGACTTTCATGGTGTCCACATATCTCGTGACGTAGAGAGGATGATCATGACGATTGTCTTTTAACAGCATGTCATCTTGTGTAAAGGTGATGTTAGGCATCAGTTCAAATACACTATGACAATGTATACAACTGACAGGCTTCTTGAGGAGAGCAAGACAAGCATCAGCCTCCATCAAGGCCTCACTCAGCATTTCTCGAGTCTCTTTTGAGAGACGTAAGAGTTCAAAGATTGACAATCTCGCTAGAGTGTTAGCCAATTGAGCCAGTATGTCAAAATTATATGGCTTCTCAAGTCCGAGAGATGAGGACTTCTTTAATGCTTTATCAAAGTGGATAGGTTGCTTTGTCTGCTGATGTTGGTTTAGGAGGAATTAGTTCCACTACTGGCGAAGTTGTAGTTGGTATATTCTCAACAGAGGAAGATGATGCAGGAATAATCTCAGGAGATGAAGCAGGATTCTCTTGAGGTTCGGGATACTCTCGGAGGTAGGGTCTTCCAGATCTGGTACCGATTAAAATTTCTTCTTCTGCTACAGGTTCAAAAGATGCATGTTGCAGCTCTTCGATTTAGTTTTAGAACGCTTCTTTTGATTGGAAGAAGAAGGCACTTCAAAGTCTGCCATTAGATCAGGATGAATCTACATGATTTCTCCTTTATCAGTGGATAGCAGAACAAGACCCTCATTTTGGGGAGATGGAAGATTCACAATCTCAAGAGTAGCCCTCGGAATGGGTATGACACCATCTTGCACTAGTTGCGGTAGAAAGTCACCAAATTACACAGAGATGACATTGGCCGTCACAGTTTTCTCGTTCTGTTGGAGAGTAACTGCACCAGAGTTGACCATCTCTTTGATTTTGCCCTTGAGTACGTAGCATGCTCGAGTTGGATGCCCTATAAACCTGTGATAAACACAATATTTAGGGTGGTCAGTTTTACCAACTTCTTCTGGCCATTTTGCCTCTGACAGTTGAAGCTTATTGCTTTTGATCAAGCAATCGAACATGCTCAAGATATCATCTTCATCGAAAGTGTACTCTTCTTTTGGACGAGGTGCTCTTTGTAGTGGTGCTGATGGAATGGGTGTAGGCTAAGCAGTATTGATAGCTAATTATTCCTTGCCCTTGAGATTGATGGCCAACATTTCCTTACACTTACGATTGTTCTGGCAATTATTGCTGCCGGATGTAGGATGTTAATCATGGTTAGGATTAGCCATTTGAACTCCTAACTGTTTGAACTTCTCAGCACTAACCTCCGCAGCTTTGGCATTTACAATGAAAGAAGGCCAGTCTTGGAATTGTGTTGATCTGTCCACATGCTGATAATAGGCAACAAGTTTGATTTACAGGTGTCTATTATTACAGCAGATGGAGTTCCTAAGGGCATTTTGAGTACCTCATGGCAGAATCTTTCAATGAAATTCTCAGTAGTCTCATTGTGTCTTTGTTTAATTTTAATGAGGACAGACATAGTCATGTCATTGACTCTCTCATAAAATTATTCCAAGAACATTTGCTTAAAACCAGCAAAGGAGGTTATGCAGCAATCAGGCAAACTACGGTACCAGTCATTTGCTGTACTGGCTAAACAATCGACGAACATCCTGGTGAGAAGAGCATCATTTGGCTACAATTGATCATTCATCACTTCAAAGTGATTGTTATACTGACTTGGAGAAGTGCTGCCATCGAACAGCATAATGGTACGAAGTTTGTATTTACGTGGAAATTGAACCTCCTTCCATTCCACAGGATAAGGTTGTTTTATCCAAAGTACTTGTAGACCATCATTCTGCTTGTAGGCCTCAAACTTGGTGCGTAATAGTTTTACAGCCTCATTAGCATCCTCTGATAACTGTGAATTGGTAGGTTGATTCGAGGTGTTAGGAGGAAGAACAGCATAATAATTACCACCCTCCGTACCAGACTGACTGGGAGCGACTTGAATCAGTACGGAAGCAACCGGAGGAGACGGCACCCCCAGACCAACATTGACAAGCACAGAAGATGCTATGAGCTCAGGATTTATAGCAGGATTCATAACCGGTGGCACTATATGTTGAGCCACGATTATGGTGTGCATACTTGCGACCATTTCAGCCATAGTCTTCAGTTTGTCTTCTAGTACAGCAATTCGTTGTTCTTGACTGGCTGAACTAGAAGCGTCTTGGTCTTCTGTAATGACATATGTTGTCACCTCTCTTGCTACTATTGACGAGATAGTTTGTTCAGAGCTTTCACTATCTGTGTTAAAGTCAGATAAAGAATCCTCTCCTAGATGAGTGATAGGGAGATCTTTCTGATTAAAGACATCTTGGTCCAAATCCTGATTTTTCGATCTGGTATATTGAAAGACCCCTTCACTGGCTTCAGGAAGTTGACCCAAGTACTGCTGACTAGGATTGTAAGATGTGCTACGCTTTGAAGATTTTTTACCACCAGTGTCCCGGGAAGTCATATTGATAGAAGCATATAACGGCTCATCTTCATCTACCATCATGGGTTCAAGAGTTGAAGCATAGTTCAGACGATCAAAGACAGATCGTTTAGCTGATTGACAACAACACTTGATAGCCACTTTATGACTGCAGTGGCATTCTGATGGGTGAATTAGAGGTGAGTGAGATGTCTTCGTGACCTCCCATTTTTGTATAAGACGTTCCCGAAGATCAGTTACCACCACGGGACGAGAAGAAGTCGAAGGAACGTATTCCTTAATAATGTTAGGAACATGATTCTAGTTCTTGAGATATTTAGTTTCGTGGGTGGACAGAGAAGTACTTAACTCATTGGCATAAGTGATTAAGTCTTCCAATTCAAAAATGTGTTTCTGGCACAAGTTGGCCTTTGGCATAGGATGCTTGCATTTTACCGAGGTTGATATTGATTGGCGCCTGTTAAGATAGGCGCGCAAATCAGATAATTCTGCTCTCGGTGCATCTGTTTGAGATACTATCAATTTTTTTTGCTTGGATCTGGAGATACGCAAGGTTGGAAGATCTTGAGTAGTTACCATAGGGGTAGGCAGGATGCCTTTTTGATCGGCATTCTTTTTCCAGGCAGAGATTTGAAGACCTTTGTTGCGAATAAAGGAATCTCTGTTCAAGGGAGTTCTTGTTTTGACTGGTGTAAATATACAGTTTGAGATATTTTCCTTCGAGTCATAGATTGGAGAAGATTGAAAAAAGACCAAAGGGTGCTTTCCTTTATTTTGTGAAGGATTAGCAAAAAAGTGTTTCTCTCTGTTTTGTTGTTGAACCACAGTAGGCACAGGTTACACAAATTGAGGAAGTGCCAAAGGGCCATGCCCTTTGTTCTGTCTAGCACTAGCACTAGCACTAGAATATTGCTTCTCCAAGTTCAGAACTGGAGAAGAAGAGGGAATCACCAAAAGGCTATTTCCCTTGGGTTGCGCCAGGAAACAGAGACTGTTTGTGCCTTGGCAGCAAAGTGAGTGGGTTGTGCCTAGGCCACAGAAGCAGATTGCGTCTTAGCCATAGAGGCAGATTGCGCCTTGGTAGCAGAGTGAATGGGTTGCGCCTGGACAACAGAAGCAGATTGCGCCTTGGTAACAGAGGCAGATTACGCCTTCGCAGCAGAGTGAATGGGTTGCGCCTGGGCAATAGAAACAGATTGCATCTTGGCAACAGAGGCAGATTGCGCCTTGGCCACCGAGCGCTCAGGTTGCACATGAGCAACAGCAACTGTGGAAGGCTTAGAAGTCTACACAGAATGCATTCTATTCTTGGCAATAGCCACAGTGCGCTGAGTGTTCTTGGTGTTGATCATATCCTCGTAGGTTGTCTGGTTGACTTGAACAACCAGGGTCTTCTGCGTCTTGCCGATTGACGCGGTATCATATTTAGTTGTCACCTTCACATCGGAGGAGAAAGTCGTACCCTGCAGAGTCGCCATTTTGTTTGCAAAAATAAAAATTTTATTCCAAACTTGAAAAGAATCGTATAAATTACAATAAATTCTGGGAAAGTACAACTTTAGGAATCTGATCAGAAGACGATCACTTTATCCCATAAACTATGTGAACTTGAAGACTACGGCCTCTGAAGAATGCAACAACACTTTTGCAAGAACTCTTGATCTCTGGTCCTTTGATAATGATTGGAAACTCTATTTATAGATTTCTGGAAATAACTGTTTTAGCAGTTATTCTGATGTTCGCAAGGTCGAACTGCGCAGCTTCGGGTTGCGCCAACCTCAGGTTGTGCCAACTTCCATTCAATTACTCGAACAAGTACTAACTGTATTTAGATACGTGGCATCATATGATTGAGGTATGCATGGTCGTGTACAGAGTAGTGGACACGTTTTGAGAGATTAGTGGCATGTACGCCACGTCATCCTGCTTTAGAATGTTAGTTGCTTCAACTTTGTCAGGTTGCACGAGCTTCAGTCAAAGAGTCAAACTGCGCTTGATCAGGTTGCGCCTAAGAGCAACTCAGTACATAAGCACGTGGCATCATTTGATGGTGATATGTTTGATCGTGGCCGTATGGTGCGCACGTTTTGTGAAGTTAGTGGCATGAAGGCCACGTCATCACGTTGCCTTTTGTGGACCATTTTGACTAGATTCTGCCTTACATCAAACTGCGCCTAGCATTTGGGTTACGTGTCAGTTTTGAGGAGGGTTTGATTAGGTTGTCCCTAGGTGCAACCTAAAGAGGACGCTAAAAAGGTGTCATCAATGACAGCAAATCGTTTCGAGCGCCACGCTTCACGAGATTTGAAAAGATTTCTTCGTTTGACGTGTTGTCAGTTGTAAGTGCTGTCATTTAATGATGACAATTACTGTCAGACGCCGCGTAGGTTTAGGCACAATGTGATTAGGTATAATCTGATATGTGGTGTAACTTGAGTAGTAGCGCAACTTGATTTCTGGGCTTCATAACAGTGGCACAACTTGATTTTTTTGGACGCAACTTGATTGCTGAGTAGTACAAACATGGCGTAACTTAATTTTTAGGCTCTACAGAAGGGTGGTAAGAAAGTCTATGGAGCTAAACTGATCCAACATAAGAGTCTGAAGTGACTCAAGAGTAATACCACCGGGAGGATAAGTAGGAGGATGAGTATCAACAGCTAATGGGTCAACTGGAGAAGGAGCCAGAACAGTAGGAGCAGGTGTAGAACGATGATGCTCATGAAGATAAACAGAAGCACCATCCTCAGCACAATCCTCAAGATTGACCTCAAAGAACTGAAAGATATACGGGAGATACATCGTATACAGAAGACGTCGCAATTTCTTGGGACACCATTCCATAGCGGAGATAATAGTCTTGGGTAGACCAAAAGTTACATAAAAATGTAGATGATAAATAACTGAAAGCTCTAAGTATGAAATCTCATCAGTGGCAGTATTCTTTGGAATGATGGTGGAGAATACCATTCTATGAAGATCATAGAAGTAGTTGTTCAGATGCCTAGGATAAAGGGTGCCTTTCGGTCGATGGTTTGGTGCACATAACGAGTCAAAAAAGGAGTCAAATATTGTCCTTTTGGGGAACTGGACATAAGTGATATCCACCAGGGCTTTTCCAGTATTAGAAATGTTAAGTACGATAGCTAAGTCATCAATATCAAAATCAATATCGATTCCACCAACCTTTGATTTCATCTTCCCATTTGTGACCGATAAATTGCAATAAAACATCCGAATGACATTGCGATATATAAGAAAACTAGATTGAACTAAATCTAGTAATTGATGATATTCAAAAATGCTCACATGATCCGAAAATAATATGAAATTAAGAGGATCACCCGGACAAAGTTTTCTTTTATGAAAATCATTGAACCTATCAATTGATGCCTCTTGAGACACAGATATGAATTTATCAAAGAAATCTTCGTCAGATTTGGATGGAGTATAAAGAGAAAAAGAGGCCGCCTCATGAGGAGTAGAGGACGAGCCTTCATCAACCTTCCTTTTCTTTTCGAAGAAATAGGAATTTTACGAGCCATAAAAAATTAAAAGGAGTGGAGATAGAGGATTTATACCGAAATTGAAGGTAGACAGTTGAAGAGAACTTCGAGAGAGCTTTGAATCCAAAGTTTGAAGACTTCAGAGGCTTGGAGGAGGGAGAACCAAGAAGTTAGGGTAAGCATTTTTGGTAAAAATATGATGGCTGTGATGATGTTGAAGATGATGTAGAGGGTTTTAAATAAAGAAGAGGCTCGGTTGTCTAGCTTCTGTTCAAATTCATCCAGACCGAGTTTGGTCCGAGTTCGGCCAGAACTCTGATCGAGTTCGGTCACTTGGGAATCAGAACAAAGGTTGGAAAGGTTGTGATAGTTTTTAACATGAATGCAAAATTAATTAGAAATAAATGTGTTGAACTAAATAACTAATATTGATTAATTAATAACACATAAATTGCTTCGAATACTTCGGGTTAGCTATAGGGGCCGGATCCCAGCTAGCAGTAGTCCGAAGGCTAGTATACCGTGTCGCTTCAGACTATTTACACCTATGTGACAGAAGGGCCCCTTCGGCTTATAACCAAAATAAATTCCACGAATTCATGAGTATTAACTAATAATATTTAATTATATTACTTCAACGTCCAGAATTCCTAATTGTTTTAGTATAAAGTTAAAACGATCTTCAGCCAAAGGCTTGGTGAAGATGTCAGCTAATTGATGTTTAGTGTCAACAAATTCTATGTTAATGTCACCTTGTAATACATGATCTCTAAGAAAGTGATATCTAATTTTTATGTGTTTAGTGCGAGAGTGACATATAGGATTCTTCGTGAGATTAATAGAGATAGTGTTATCACAATATATAGGGATGTGTTGAAAAGATAACTGATAGTCTTCTAAGGTTTGCTTCATCTATAAAATATGAGCACAACAACGTCCTGCAGCGATATATTCAACCTCGGTTGTTGATAGTGCAATAGAATGTTTTTCTTAAAAAACTAAGAGACTAAAGACTTTCCAAGAAAAAAGACAAGTGCCACTAGTACTTTTATGATCAACTTTGCATCCAGCAAAATCCGCGTCTGAGTAACCTATCAGAGCAAACGAATCGCTTTTAGGATACCAAAGACCAGTCGTCAAAGTTCATTTAAGGTATCGTAGGATACGATTAATGGCACTCACATGTGATTCTTTAACAAGCCTGATACCGTGCACATAAGCATACAGAAAACATAATGTCAGGACGGCTAGCAGTTAAATACAGTAAACTACCAATCATATCTCTGTACTTACGTATGTTAGTAGATGTACCACTTTCATCTATATCAAGCTTTGTAGATGTTGCCATAGGTGTGCCAATTGGTTTGACATTTTCCATGTCAAATTTTTTTAGCAAATTTTTTATATACTTTGCTTGATTTATAAATATCCCTTATGAACTCTACTTGATTTTTAGCTCAAGGAAGAATATAAGTTCTTCCATCATGCTTATTTTAAATTAACTCTATATACACTTAACAAACTTGTTACAAAGCATCTCATTAATTGATCCAAAAGTTATGTCATCTATGTATATTTGTACTAATAAAATATTTTTATTCAAAGATTTTATAAATAGAGTTGAATAAACCTTCTCAAGTAAGAAGGAACTAAGGTGCCCATACCATGTATGAGGTGCTTATTTGAGACCATAGAGAGCCTTTCGAAGCTTGAATACGTGATCAAAATTTTTGAAATCTTCAAAATCGGAAGGTTATTTTACAAAAAATTCTTCTTTTATGAAACCATTTAGGAAAGCACTTTTGACAACCATTTGAAAAAGTTTGAAACCATGAAAACTTGCAAAGCATAAAGCATACAAATGGATTCTAGTCTAGCAACTGTAGCATATGTCTCATCCTAGTCAATGCCCTCTTCTTGATTATTGCCTTGAGCTACTAGACGTGCTTTATTGCGTGTGACTGAACCATTCTCATCTAGTTTATTTCGGAACACCCACTTGGTACCAATGATCGGGTGATCAATAGGTCTGGGAACAAGTTTCCAAACTTGATTCCCCTCAAATTTGTTAAGTTTCTCTTGCATTGCATAAATCCAAAGGTCATCATTGAAAGCTTCTAAAACGTTTTTAGGTTTAATTTTGGAAATAAATGCAACATTAGTTATTACTAAATCTCTTATGCTTGAGCGAGTACTTACGCCTATTGATACGTCACCTATTACCAGTTCTGCTGGATGGTCTGGCATAAATCGTATTCATTTCGGCAGACTTTCCAGATAGGATCTAGATGGTGTATCTTCTAGTATACTTTTGGAGGGAGTTTTCTCTTCTTCATCGTCACTATCGTCATTGCATTGATTGTTCAGCTCATCGAATTTGACATTTATTGACTCTTCAACAATAAGTGACTTTTTATTGAATACTTTGTAGCCTTTGCTTTTTGCCACATATCCCAAAAATATACCCTCATCAGGTTGTCTTTTGTAATTAAAATAAAACATCTGCAACCAAAGACCTTGAAATAGCTGATGTTAGGAGTTCTATTAAACCATAATTCATAGGGAGCCTTTTTAGAAATGGGTCTAATCAGAACTCTATTTAAAACATAGCATGCTGTATAGACAGATTCTGCCCAAAAATATATTAGAAGATTATATTGGTTAAGCATAACTTTGGCCATATCGCACATAGTTCTATTCTTCCTCTCCACAACGTTATTCTGTTCAGGAGTTCTGGGGCAAAACAATTCATGATATAATCCATTAGAATCATAGAATGATTTAAACTCATAGTTATTAAATTCTCCTCCATGATCACTTCGTATACGATAATGACGAATCCTTTCTTATTTTGCAACTTTTTACAAAAAGATACAAATTCAGAAAAGGCATCATTCTTATTTGCAAGAAAGTAAACCCAAGTATACCGTGAATAGTCATTGACTATCACGTAAGCATATAGCTTACCGCCAAGGTTGGCGACTCTACTTGGTCCAAATAAGTCTATATGAGGTAATTGCAAGGGTCTAGAGGTACTTACAGTATTTATTGATTTGAAAGATGATTTAGATGCCTTGTTCTTTTCACATTCGGCATAGACCATGTCTTTCTTGAAAGTTATTTCGAGTAAGCCTCTTACTAGTTTCTTGGTGGACAATCTTGCAATAGTGTCTATGTTTGCCTGTCCAAGACGCATATGGCACATCTAGCCTTCGTCTTGAGTTGTGAACAAATACTTCCCTGTACTGTCAGTCTTCTCTGACAATATAGTACATGTATGTTGTCCTCTTTTATTCCCTCAAAGGAGATTATTCCAGAAGATTTATCATAAACAAAATATTTATTCTTAACAAAATTAATTCCCTAACCATGATCAGTCAATTGACTAATGCTTAATAGGTTATGTTTTCATTCTATTACTAAACATACATCTTTAATAATTGGTGAGGGAGAAGTACCTACGTCGCCAATTCCAATGATATGACCTCTAAGGTTACTCCCAAAGGAGACATAGCCTTCTTTCTTCATCGATAGAGTTGCAAACAATTTGTTATCACCTGTCATGTGCCTAGAGCAACCACTATCGAGTATCCACTTGCTTTTAGTGGGAGGAGGAAGGTCCACCTACAACACAAGTTGAAGATGTAACCTTTAGTACCCACTTTCTTGAGGGTCCTGATATGTTAGTTTTTGGAATCCATACATACATACATAGCTCAAATAGCTTTCTAATTTTATACTAATGTGATACATGTCCTTTTATACCACAATAGTGACATGTAGCAGAAGTGTTAATGCTAGGTGTAGTTCGAAGATTATGTATGTGAATTTTTGAAGATGTGTGTGTTTTCTTCTTGTGTAGAAAGGTACACATATAAGCATGGCTATAACAGTTTTAGCTGTGTTTGCTGTGTTGTGCTTGTGTTTAGCCTTATGATTTGTGTTTACCTGAGCTATTGGTTTAACAACCTATTTACCCAGTTTGATCTTTTACTTTTTAGAGATACCACAGATTTTATTGTACTTGGCCGTGAGTGCATCTACTCTCTGAGCAGCAATATTATACTTCTTTTCCTCCATTTCATAGAGATCGATAAGTTATACATTTTCTTGATTGGCTTTCTTAAGCTTTTCAAGAGCTTCATGTAAGCTTAACTTCAAAGAGGTAATCTCATTTGTGTCACTAGAAGAATCTCTAATATCTTCTAGCATTCAAGATTGCTTTAAAAACTCAGATTGTACAAATTTTTGCTCTTTCTTAGCACCTTTGTATATATCTATCATTTTCCTCTAATCTTCTCATAGATCATTAAAAGCATCAGACAAGCCTACTGAATAGCTAGATGCGTGTCAGACAATATCGAATTTTACCGTCTCTATACCGCCCATGACTTCTGTGATGGTTGTTGTGCCATCTGTTTTGGCTGTGGTACCTAGGCGTGTGCTAGCTGCTGCCGTGCTCATGGGGCCTTTGATCGCGGCATCTCTGGTAACCACCATGAGTTTCGTTTATAACGTATACTATACCAATCTCATGCTGAGCACAATTTGTCATGCATTGACGCATGGCAAGAGGGTATTTTACGAAGCAACTAATCTTTCAGACGGGTCCAAAATATAATGGAGGCCCAGTTGGTGGCCTTGTACAACTATCCGGAGTGTGAGGCTAAGGCCGATGCATTAGAAGATCTGTTGGCTGAATTGGAAGTCGCTGCCTTGGAGCTCTAGAATCTGGAGCGTAGTCTTCCGACACTAGCCGCTGCAGAGTTAGAGAAGATGGTCTTCGAGGTATCTTAGTATGAGCAGAAATGTCGGGCACTAACTGATCGGCTTGCCGAGGTTTAGCCGAGATTGAAGCAGTGATCGATGCCGAAGAGGCTTGGGTTTGTCACCGTACAGCTGTGGAGGATCAGTGCAAGGCCCTCCGGGAGCAGATCCAGAAGTTAGACCTTGTTGAGAGTGACATGGTCAAGTCTGAGGACCAAAAGGAGATCCTTCGCCAACGTTCTGAGACCCTGGCTCAGAAGAAGAAAAGCATTAAAATTCGTTAGGCCGAGCTGGCCCTTGTGTGCCAAATCCTCTCTTCTGTTGAAGATGAAGTCGCTCGCCGTCAGGAGGCCGAGCGTCGAGCACGAGCATTGGTTGGCCTCCAGATTGGTCTTCTGAAGAGTCGGCTGGAAGAATTTTAACACCGATCTTCTCAGCTTTGATCTTCTTTCTCTCTTCTTGTCTCTCGGTTTATGAGAGCCAAATTTTTGTAATCAAACCCTTTCACTTTATAAATAAAAACATTGGCTTTGTTCTTTTGCTTGTCCTTTTACTTGTGAACTTTCTCTCTCACAAGAACGAGGATTCCCTCAGAGGTAGCATGTCATAAGGGGATGGAGATAACTCTGTTGGGAATAGGGTATTTACTTAGAGGTTATATGGACATGGTAAAGACAGAATCCTTTGTTGGTAGACTTTTTCTTACTCAACAGAAATATGGACGTGGCAAGGATAGACTCTACGGGTGTATAGAACGACTCAGAGGTAGTATGCATGTGAAAGATTATATAGATGAATATGACAATTATGGTGGGTTGTCATGGAAGAGACGTCTACTCCGAGTTAATATGGACATGGTAGGCCCATCTTTGCTATGGTATAGAATGATAATTCAGAGGTATTATGGACGTAAAATATTTTTTAGGGAGTTATGACAACACGAGGTCATCATAGAAGAGACGACTACTTAGAGGTGATATAGACGTGGTAGACGGGAACTTCGCTAGGGTATAGGAAGAAAACTAAGAGGTGATATGGACGTGAATTATTTTTCTACTGGGGTGAAGTATAGAAAGGGTGAATTCCTTTAATGGAATCCATGAATACCCGCAGGGAATGTGGGAGCCTATGCTAGTTTGAAACTCAAACATAGTATTTCTTCAGGAACTTGTCGTTGATTGGCATCATTAGCAAGTCGTCGTTAGTTTTGGCCAGTCGGTAGGCAACATTGGAGTAGACCATCTCTATGACGAATGGCCCCTCCCACTTGGGCTAGAACTTCCCGGCCGTCTTGTGAGTCATTATCATCGGTCTTCTAACTGACAAGACAAGGTCACCCATTTAGAATATTCTTTGCCAAACTTTTTTGTTGAATGCCCCAAAAATTCGAGCTTGGTAAAGCTCGATTCGTTGTTGAGCTAGCAGATATTTTTTATTCAATGGTTCTAACTCTTGTAGCCGCCGACGTTGATTGTCTTCGTCAGTCAGCTAGTTGGTGATAGCTACCCGTAAGGACATAATTTGGATCTCCAGGGGAAGAACTGCCTCGCTTCCATAAACAAGGGGGAACGGCATATTGCCCGTAGGTGTACGAACGGTCGTATAGTAAGCCTACAGACATTTGTCGAGCTTCTCATTCCAATCGTGCTTATTAGAAGAAACGACTTTCTTAAGTAGTTTGACGATAGTCTTGTTGAACGCTTCAGCTAGTCCATTTGCTATAGGATTGTAAGCCGTTGATGCCACATTCTATATTTAGTTTTTATCGCAAAATCGATGGAAAGCATGGCTCACGAACTAAGGACCATTGTCGTGGATGATCCTTCGAGGAACACCGAAGTGGTATATGACGTGATGCTTGACAAAGCTGATCACGTTTGTGGTTTTTACCTCGGCCAGACGTACTACTTCCGCCCACTTAGAAAAGTAGTCGGTGATGGCAAGTATAAACCGGTGTCCTCTAGAGGATGGTGGACTGATTGGCCTAATGATATCCATTCCCCATGCTTCAAACGGCCAGGCGGCCATCGTGTGGTACAGGAACTCCGAAGGACGATGGATGAAGTCAACATGGAACTGACATACCTGGCACTTCTTTGTGTAATCAGCGATGTCTGCCATCATAGTGGGCCAGTAGTAGCATATACGACGCAATCTGTCTTGTAACTTAGGACCAGACTGATGGGCTCCACAGGTGCCATCATGCGCCTCTCTGATTGCTTCTTGTGCTTCTGTCTTGGATAAACATCCCAGGAGAAGCCCGTCGTATGAACGATGATACAGCATCTTGGTAGCTGTGTCATAGAAAAACCGAAGAGAGCATCTCTTGACAGAAGTAGCTTCCTTAGGGTCTTCGGCAGGATCTCGTAGACTGCGTAGTCTATGAATAAAAAATGCCAATCCCGAACGTCCATATTAGTGTCTATTTTTATTAAGTAACTCAGACACGTATGTAGATTGTTCTTCGGGCAAACTAGCTCCCAGTCCATTATCGTGATGGTATATTGGGTTTCCACACGAGCTGCCAGAGAAGCGACGAGGCCAGCGAGTGCGTCAGCCTCCAAGTTCTATAACCGAGGTACATGTTCTATAAAGAATCCTACGAAGGTAGAGATGATTTTGATTGTCGCTTGGTGGTATGGAACCAGATCTTCATGCCGGACTTCCTATTGTCCCCGAACTTGGTTGATAATCAATTTCGAGTCTCCATAAGCATCGATGCAGTCAAGCCCCAAACTGTTTAGCGAGCTGGAGTCCGATGATGAGAGCATTATACTCGGCGATGTTATTGGTGCATGACTCTACGACAGAATATGCCTGGTTGATGACCAAGCCATCGGGACTGATGAGGACCACTCCGACCCCTATGATGTTCTCGCCTTTTGGCATTGTTCTTGAAGCACCTTCAAAGAACATACGGCAAATAGAGTTATCTGAGATGGCATTGGACTCTAGGACTTCATCAAGGATGTAGTCATAAATCTTTGATATCTCTGGCACGGGGTGTGCTGCTAAGAAGTCGGCCAACGCTTGGCCTTTGACTGCCTTTTGTGCGATAAACACCATGTCATAAAGAGTCAAAAGTATCGCCCATTTGGCTAACCGTGAGTTTAAGGTCCCTGGTTTGGTCATGAGGACCCTGAGGGGGTTGACTCAGGAGATGACGTGGATCGTCTATCCGGTTACATAATAACGCATCTTCTGGATGGCGAAGAGTAGGGCAAGACACTCCTTCTCGACAGGATCATACCAATGCTCGTCCCCAATCATGGTTCAGCTAAGGTAGTAGATTGCCTGTTTGTAGCCTTCATTGCTCTTCTGGGCTAAAGTATCGAGAGAATGGTCCATAGCTCGGACGTATAGCAGGAAGGGTCTCCCCACGACTGGTGCTACTAGTACTGGAAGACTAGTGAGGCACTGTTTGATGTCGTCGAACATGCACTGGCATTATTCTGTCCAGACAAAAGAAACTCCTTTCTTCATCAGTTTGGTAAAAGGTTGACATCTACCAAAGAGATTTGCTATGAATCTTCTGATATATGCTAAGCGCCCTTGCACGCCTCGGAGCTCACGAAGATTCTTCAGAAGAGCCATGTCCAAGATCGCCTTAGTCTTCTCAGGTTAATACGAATACCCTTAGCTGCGACGATAAAGCCCAAGAATTTGTCACTGGAGACTCCCAGAAATGACTTGGTTGGGTTCATCTTCAGTTGATGTGATCGTATTAAGTCGAACACTTCTCAAGTCGTCCAAGTAATTAGATTTCTTTTTGCTATTGACGGCAATGTCATCAACATAACATTCTATTATCTTTCGGAGTTGCTTGCGGAATATGGTACTCATTGCCCGCTGGTATGTTGCTCCCGTATTCTTCAACTTGAAGGGCATAACTGTGTAACAGTATATCCCTTTTGGAGTAAAAAATGAAGTATGCTTCTCGTCTTCAGGAAATATCTTGATTTGGTTGTAGCCTGAGAAGCCATCTAAAAAGGACATACGTTCGAAGCCACAATTGTTATCGATCATCACGTTGGTGATCGGGAGAGGAAACTCGTCTTTTGGGCAGGCCAAGTTGAGATCCATGAAGTCTATGTAGACCCAAATTTTCCTGTTCTTCTTAATGATTGTGACAATATTGGCCACCCAATCTTGGTGTTGTTCTTCGCAAATTAAGCCACTCTCTAAGAGTTTATCGACTTCTTCTTCGATAGCATCCATGATATCGGGGCAAAAATATCATTGCTGTTGTTTGACAGGCATAGCATTGGGTAGGATGTTAAGACAGTACAGGACGACTTATGGGTCTAAACCCGACATATCTTCGTAGCTCCATGCAAAGACATTGATGTAATCTCGGATAAGCTATATCAGAGATTCTTTGTCTTTCCTGTCAAGCTTTTGCTAATGAAGATGGGTTTAGGGGAAGCCTCATCTCCTGGCTCGACTTGGACGACTTCGTCTTCAGTGGAAGGTTCGCGTTGTTCGAAGCACCAACCCTATTGGGATCCTAGGCGTTGAGCCCAAGGTTCATCGTCGAAGTATTCGAGTATTTGGTCTTCATCCTCGATTGGGGATCTGTAGAGACCATATTAACGAACAATATCTTCTTGAAGGCCTGGCCGATACTGGTATTAGAGTCCCAGTTTGAGGAATTAGGGGAGTGTGAATGCATCATGGCCTCCGGCTCTGAGCTCTTCGAAGTTGTTATGGGTATAACATAACCCAACCCCCGATGAGTGACCTAACAATAGTTTTGGAACTTTCCCTTTGGAGCATGAAGTCGTAAGCGAAGGCGTCGTCCTTTGCCATAGTTCAGTCCTCTATTACTGTTCAGGTTGTAACCTATTTTTTGGATGAGATTTTTGGCTTAAGTAGTGTAACGGTAGAGTTGCATCTCGCCGTTATCGAATTCTGGTTCTGTCGTTGCCAGTCGTTGAGGATGCTCCAATCTGCCGAAGATCATGGGTTCCTCCTCCTTCTTCCTTGCTGAAACTACGAAGTAGGCATCTTGAGAAGGGACAACTCAGCTTGCGAGGCTGGCGGTTGTCACTTATGTTTGTAGCACATATAGAGCGTTGTCTAAGAAATACCTAGTGTTCCAATGCGCACAAGAATACTTCAAAGACAACTTCCTATTAATGAGATGCAAAATTTTATTCCGAGGGATTACATCATCTAAAGAATGCGCTTTGGTATAGGCGTATATGTAGTCTCCCAACTCTTCATCCGTGAGCACCAGGGCTGTTGCGAGAGATGGTAGAGGAAGTTTTCCCTTTAGCTTGACTACCAAGGGGGCTATAGTCGGAGGTTCGTGTGACCTCAGAGTTGGCTTCGAAGCCTTCCGGGAAACCCTTATTTGCATAGGCTCCTGGCTACCCTCTGATATGCTCGAGGATGATCTAGCCGGAGCTTTGCCTCGAAGCTTGATAACGAAAGGGGCTGATGTCTGTGGAGATTTCACCCTCAATAGAACCCTCAATGGTTCTTCAGCAACAGCTGTGCTTTCTGCCTCATCGTCGGCATCAATGGCATCGTCGTCCCATGGGACTGATTTGTACAGATTCGCATCTGTACAGTATGCTTCGAGCCCTCGAAAGGGATCGATGTCAGCGAACTTGGTCTTGATAGTCCCGTCGTTGGCCACATACTTCATGCACTAATGGAGAGTGGAGAGCACGATCATGTATTCATGAATCCGTAGTCTTTCCAATAGCATGTTGGAGTTTATATCGGCATCAATGACGTAACAAGTAACGTCAGTTTGGAGATCGTATATTTGGCAATTTCAGACAGATCTTGCCCAGGGGTTCACTTTTTCCAGCGTTGAAATTGCTGATTATAGTGTTCGACGCAGTTATCTGATCCATTTGGATCGCCAAAGCTTGGATTAAACTTTGAAGGATGATGTTGAGTGAAGAGCCATGGTTAATGTGGATGTGATCGGCCTTGATGGCACCAACGTACCCTGTATAGTATAGGGGATGGTTGTGCCGATTGTTTTTCAGTAGCATGTCCTGCTGAGAGTAGGTGATGTTGGGATCACCTCGACCATACTATGACAATGTGGACATTCAATATGGTTCTTCTTGGGTGGTTGCACCTGAGTGGGGAAGGAGTCTGCGTTCTGTAAAGCTTCGCTGAGGGCGTCTCGAGTCTCTTTGGAGAGACGGAGAAGCTTGAAGAATGATAGTCCAGCCGGAGTGTTGGCCAGCTGTGCCAATATGTCAAAATTATAGGGCTTGATTGGCCTTACTGCCGAGTCTTTTCTCAGAGGTTTGTCAAAGCGAACCTCCTTCAGCTTCTATTTATCTGTAACAGGTGCTTGAGACGAGCCCGTTTCCGATGTATTGGGGGCGTTGGCCGTAACAGACGGAGGTGACTCTTCCTCTGGAGCTTGGTTCTCTTCTCACGGGTAAGCCGAGCGAGTGGTAACCAGGGTAGCATCAGTTGTTGTGGAGATCATGTGACAGGACCTGGCCTTCTTTTCCTTGACCAAGCATGATGTAGGTGTCATCATGTCTAGGGTAAGATCAGGATGGATCCATATAACTTTGACTCGTGGAATTGTAAATGGGATGAGCCCCTGAGCATTGTTACGAGTTGGTCGAAGATTGACTACTTCCATCGCCGCCCTTGGAATGGGGACTTCGCCATCTTGCACCTCCATGGTTGGAAAACTTCCGAATTAGAGAGTAGCCATGTTGGCAGTAACAGTCTTCTCCTCATAGTCAAGTGAGATGACATTGGCATGGATGAGACACTGGATATGTCTTTTCAACACGTAGCAATCACGTATCAAATGGTGGACATACTGATGATAGTGGCAGTACTTTAGGTTGTCCAGTTTTTCTACTTTATTGGGGTACTTCGGCGGTGGGAGTGAAAGCTTGCCGCTCTTCGTTAACATATCAAAGAGTTCTAGCGTATCTTCATCTTTGAAGGAGTAGGTCTCCTTCGGCCTCTGTGCTTCCGTAGGCTTCAGGTTCGCTGATGCCGAACCTTTGGAAATATTGACGGTCATGGCTTGCTTCCCTTTTTCGTCTTTGGGGTTGTTGCTGGACGAGCGCCTCCCATTGTCTTCAATAGAAGGAAAGTGTAGTCCCAGAAGCTACGCGTCGTGGGCCTTTCTTTGTGCCACATCCGCTTCTGTCATAAAAGGCATCAATTCTGTACAAGGAGCACTGTGCCATAACTTGATTGTAGGAAGCATGTTCTTGCGGTACGAGTCCATGAGCATGGGCTCAAGTATACCAAGAGGTAACCTCAGAGCTGTCTGGCGAAAGCGTGCAATATATACGCATACAGGCTCTTTCTCCTTTTGGACGATGTCCATGAGAGTCGACATCGTCATGTCCATTCCTCCTTCGTAGAATCGATTGAGGAATGGAGTCTTCAAGTCTTCGAATGATGTAATACAATTGTCCGGAAGACTGCAGAGCCATTCGTAGGCCGCCCTCTAAAGGGCCCCTATGAATAGTTTGGTGAGGAGGGCGTCATCCTTCGACAGATGCCCTGTTACTGAGGCAAAGTACCTCAAGTATCATCGGGGAGACTCCTTCCCATCGAAGGGCGTGAGAGTCTGCAGATTATATTTGGAAGGATAGACCATATTATCCCATTCGGTAGGATATGGTTGCCGAATCCCCATCTTTTGGAGTGTTGCTCGCTTTACTTTGGCATCATAGCGAGCGTGTAACTCCTGGAGGGCCTGCTATATCTCAGTTGACATTGCAAGTCCTGTTGTCGATGGAGTAGATGATGACGATGCTGCTAGGTTCATGACAGAAAGCGTATTGGATCTACCGTTAGCCATTGGGTCAGGAACATGAGTGGAGGCAAGGAGAGTCAACTACTCCTTGATCTCCAAGACGACAGAAGCTAAATTCTGCATAGTAGTTTTCAAAATATTTAGGTGTCACGACCTGCACCCACTGTGAGGGTACGAGTACGTAACAGCTCCCAGCCTACGCCACAGTGTCGGCGGTAGAACGCCGTTCTAGGTCACTATCTAACCAACAATTCACGCAATTATATAATGTACTTGTCAAATCTCAACTCCGAATGGAGGACAAGTATAGATATAATAGAAACTCAATCACAGTCTAAGCACGATATGATAACACAGAAGTTTGTAACTAAGACTAAATACAATAATAAAACCAACTACTAAAATAATATAATCTCCAACAATCTCAAAATAAAACATATCTCAACTTATTTACAATTCAAGTTCTAAAACATGAAACTAAACCAAGTCAACTAGCTAGTCTCCCGATCACTCCTGAGTGTCGGGGCCAAAGGTAGCTAAGCCATCTCCTGGTCCAAAGTAAGTAGGGCAAGTGTCCTCGGGGCAAGCATCTGTAATATTTTCAACAGGTCCAGTTAGGACAGGAACGAGTACAACTCATCTAGAAAACCCCAGTAAATGACAGAGAACTATAAAGCAGTTATAGACAATTTTATTGATGAACATGGTAGTTTATATTCAGGTGATGGTATAGAGAAACAGATAAGATATAAGGAAAGTAAGGTAACTAAAACAAGAGAAGAATCATGGCAATGAAGGCTGTAAAATAAAATTCTAACTGAACTAGAGTAACATGATAAGTCCAAACAGTAAATGTAAAATAAGTGTAAATCCTATGTAAATCCAGTACGGAACGAATCTAATACAAGATGAATCCAGTACAAGATGATTCTAGTCAGTGATCAAGAATCCAGGTGAGACTAGCTATATTCTAACAGTATGTTTTAAAATACTGAGATCGACATGTAAATGGCTGTAGATATCAGGCACATCACTTACTGATCAGGCGAGAGATGGCTATGCTTCCAGTAGATTCCAGTTGAGAGATTCCAGATTTGGGATATGTCTACATGTCTTACTCAATATTTCCTCGCCCCGCAATATAAGTGAATCCTGTACAAGACACGAGAATCGAGATGAGTCCAGCCAAACATGATGATACTAGCAATGATTCCAGTAATACAGGCCAGACAATATGATATGTGTGTCGTATACATGAATCCAAAAATATCCATACGTGTTGTAACAGAGAATCACATAAAACTAACTGGAACTGAAGTACAGTAATTGACAAATAAATGGGAGAACTATCAGAGAATGTACTCGCCTGATACTCTGAAAAGAGTAGTGTAATATCAGATGTTTGCACCGGCGTCACAATGTCCTAAATAGAGCAGTACAGGTTATAATGTGTTTAAAACAAGGTAAATGATGTTTACAATGCAATCAACATATTTTCTAGGTCAATCTAGGTCAAAGTCAACTCTTGGTCAACTCTGGGTCAAACCAAGTCAATATCTAACTAAATTGTCAAACCTTGGTCAACTAGTCAACCTAACAGTCAAACTAGGTCAACTCTAGTCTAGTTAGGTCAAACAAGGTCAAACAAGGTTAAACTAGCCTAGGTTGGTCTAATCTAGGCTTAACAAGTCAATCTAGGTCTCTAACCAAAATACAATACAAGTCACACCAGTCTAGTACCATAGCCCAAACTATACATCACATATAAACAAAACCATATATGCATATATTATACAAATCAATATATATGCCACATTCACATTTATATATATACTTGTAAATATACATATAGGGTAGCCATATATGTATAAGTACTAGATTAACATATATATATATATATATATATATATTTTTATATATATATATATATATATATATATATATATATATATATATATATATATATATATATATATATATATATATATATATATATATATATATATTTAACATATATATATATATATATATATAAATATATATATATATAAATATATATATATATATATATATATAAAAATATATATATATATATATATATATATATATATATATATATATATATATATATATATATATATATATATATATATATACATGTAGAGGGAAAGAAAGAAAAGAAGAGTGAATCATGAGTGTGTGTAACTTTGTGACATAGGACAGTGGTGTATATATCAGTTTGTGTGTAGGGGCAAAGAAAACTATGATCAATGTGTGTGAGACAATGTGTGTATATGAGTGTGTGAACAAACAAACATGTGTGTGTGTGTGTGTGTGTGTGTGTGTGTGTGTGTGTGTGTGTGTGTGTGTGTGACTAACATGTGTGTGTTCATGTAACAGTTCTAGATAGGTTGTGTGTGTGTGTAAACATAACGTGTAATAGGAAAACAGTGTTGTGTGTAGGGATATTGGGCTAGGGTGTGTATTGTGACAGCCATGTGTGTGTGTGTATGTAACTGGAAAGCAGTGTATAATGGGACAGTCCCATAGGGTGTTGTGTTAATGTGATATATAGTTCAATGTGTGTGTGTATACATGAATGTGTAATCAGTGCAATGTGGATATAGGTAGCAGTATGTGTCAATAGAGAGTGTGTGTAGGAAATTAGGGCTGTCATAGTTAGGATTTTAGTTGACAGTTGGATAGGGGTGTGTGAGTGTAATAGAAATTAGCTATTCTCAGGAAATTAGAGAACAAATGACTGTTTTTGTATAGGTGACAGGGAATCATTAGGGAAATTTGTAGATTAATGTGTGCATATGAGTGTTAGGAAAATTAGTACAATGTGAGAGTGTAATGTGTCAAAACACAGGTGTTCTCAAGAAGTCAAAGTTCAAATGACAGTTCAAATTGACAGTTTGGTATAACAGTTTACACATTCAGTCCTAAGAACCAATTCGAAAATCTTATAACCCAAATTCCTTTGTTGACATGAAATCTAACATATAGCTAATACTCAGACATGTGGGGATGAAAGATATTGTAATTTGATCATGGGAAATTAGTTGAAATCACATTTAAATCTCAGAATTAACAACCTGTGAACTGGTATCAGTAATTGGGGGATTTCGAACATGAATTCAAACCCAAAACAGGGCAAAACCCAAAACAGTACACAACAGACACGCATACATGTTAATAAACATCTAATGATCATAATTTAACATTTCATTTATATTTTTAAAACCCTAAAACAGTGAAGAACAGCATATATCAGAAAATACATAGAAAACCCAAATCGACATAGGAAAACCCAATAAATTATCAAATTGATTGTGCCAACACATAGTACACATGTGTATGTGTCATAGGGATGCATTCGTGTCCAGAAAATAGGACACGAATGTGTCCAAAACCGAACTGCACACCGAATCAGAAACATACATCCCAGTGCTCGTGCAGCGAGGACACGGCCTCGTGCACGCGACATAGGGCACGACACGACTCGTGCTCGTGCCTACGTGTTCACCGAGGATAGGGGAACCTGTCCAAGTAACTGTCCTATGTCCACGTGAAGCGTGTCGCACGTACGGGACGCGTATCAGGACGTGTCTGTGCGCGTGTGTGCGTGTGTGCAAATTCAGTACATGTGGGATTTCTCCCAATCCGCTCGATGAAATCCTCCCAAATTTTGTGTGTGTCGTGTTAGTGATTTCCCACATGCCTCCATAAATTTTTGTGGTGTCTCGTGCTGTGTCTTGTCCAGTATAGACCCCGAGCAGCAGGACAGTGCACGGTGGCCTCGTGCGTGCGTGTGTGTCCCATTTTGGACACAAAAATTGTCCAGAAACATGCTCAGTAGGATACAAATGCAATAAACATGTATAAAACAATATTTCCATTCAATCACATTTCAAAAACAGCAATTTATTTCCCTTTGTGGCATTTCAACAAACACATGCACAAACACATTGACACGTGTCCGATACGGACACCAAACGGACACAGATTCCTACCAAACTTGAGGGACAGCTAGGGGACACCTAGATCTAGCCTAATATGCAAAGAAATCAGAATAAAAATATAATTTGAAGGGCTTTACCTATAGGTGCAAATGACCCAAAAAAAACCTAAATCGATTGATTCTCGTTGCTAGACAAATCCTCCAAATTGCTCACAAACTGAAATCACTCTCCATGAATATCAAATATAGGATTATTAGAATCTATTGCAAAAGATTTGGATTAAAAGGAATTAAAATGGATTTGATATGAATTAGGGAAGATGGGAATTTACATTTCTTTTCTATAAGTGTTTGAATGATACAAAAGAGGCAAGAACTAAATGAGGAGAATATTTATAGGGAGGGGAGCCCTAGTGGATGGTCATAATGAATAGGAATTAGGGTTAGGGTTCAAGTCATGGGCCATGGGCCAAGTTTCATAAGTCATGGAATTAAATTCTTAAGTCATAAGTCATTGCACCTATCATTATTTTTTCTATTTCAAACTAGTTCCTAAATGACTAAAATGAGGTTGACTTAAGTTATACTAGGGTCTCACCATGCTAACTAAGTCACCATAGCTAGGGTTAGCTTCTAAGTTAGTCTCTTAAGTCACAACTAGTAAAAGTCAAAATTAACAATCATCAATCCAATAATTAATCAAATAATTTCAATGAGTCAAAATGACCAAAACACCCCTAGGCTAAAAATGATAAATAAATATTCCAATCTCATGGTTAGGCTCTAGGTCAGACAGTCTCTCGGCTTTCACTAGCAGCACATCAAAATCACAAGTCATGACTTAAAACAATTTTAAATTGATTAAAAATTACCAAAATTCATAATGTGATATAAATATCAATAAATAATAATTGTAATTACAAAAGTTCAAAATTACCCTCATTTGAAAAACTAGGTGTTACAATAGGCTTATCTCGAGAGCTTCTATACGCTTTAGCTGACTAGAGCTTTCACTGCTTTTCGCGTTATCGCCGTCGACCATGAACACAGACATCATGTGTGGATGAGTTGAAGGGATAGTGGATCTCTAGCTTTTCAGCTCGGATGTCTGAGTCCCGTCGTCTTTATGATAGATAAAAAGGTTGCAATCATCCTCAGACTCATTGTAGTTGCTACCCCCAGTTTGTTGGCTAGCTGCGCCCGCGGAGGCATCTGTGTCATACAATCCTTCGTTAGATTAGAATGCGAGATTGCCATTGATGGTGGAGGACTGGCCACCACTAGCGTCTAACATGGCATCTCCTTGTGGCAAGGAGCCAGACTTGGCACGCGTATATTGGAACACACCTGTGTTGGGCACTTTTGTCTTGCTACTTCCAGGCCGCCTGAGAGATGGAGAACCCCCGCCGCGTTGCATGGCGCAATACGGAGTTCCTCTTCTTCCTCGCTCGTCGACCCTCGATCGAGTCCCTGATGTATAGGTACTATTGGTCACAGTCTTTAGAAGATAGACTGTCTCCTCGGTGGCGATGTGGCTGCCGAGTGACAGCAATAGTTGATGGTGATCTGGGTGCAAGTATGCCTTTGTTTAGGCATTCCTTGCGCTGTAGGCTCCTTTTCTTCTTTACGCCTGTAGGAAAGCGTTGGGGTCTTCATTCATGTACTCCTATTACACGTACAGGGAAGCTGTACGCAGGAGTGAGGATACGGAGACAGCTTTCCTCCTCTGAGTTCCTACACGTAAAGTACGTTCAGGTCCTGATCAGAAAGTTACTGATGAGGTTGACTCCTTCCACGCTTACAGGAACACTGTTCACGTGAGTCTTTCTTAGTGCAGTGTACCTCCTGGCTCAAGTTGTGGACATGAGTGCTCAAGCGACAGCGGGGTTCTACCGGTCGAGGCGTTGAGGCTTTCGGACCAGTTTTGTATAGCTTTTCATTGGCTTCACGTGTGACTTTCAACACGGGCCTTTGGTCGACTATTAGCATAGCACGTTGGTTGTACAAGGTGCATGCTGCATTTGATTTCTTCCTATTACCCCCAGAGGGTGCGTAGTATTTAGAATCTAATGAACTGGTTGGCATAGCACTTTGGCTACGTAGGGCACGTGCTACCTTGGATCTCTTTATGTTACCTCCAGGAGGTGCGTAACGTTTATAGTCCAATGTGGTCTTACTGGATGGGTAGGCAATTCTGTTAAAGACAGATCTTCTCGTCGGCACCGCTCCCTACGTAAGAGGTTGAGCTACTGTGCGCTTCCTTCGACGTTATGCCTTTATTAGGCCCGCCACAGGAGAGCCGCACTCTTCGCTGCACTTTCCCAGAGTGGGAGTCGAGCGAGGCGGCATGGCGTCAGTAGCCGAAATCTTCTTCAAGGCTTCGTCGGTCAGGGGGTTCTGAAGCGCAATCCCTTTTGTCGTACTGCTCGTCGCAGCCGCCTTTGGCACCCAGGTGCGTCGAGTCTTCTTCAGTTTTGCGAACCACTTCAAAGGACTCGACTTCTCCTCAGAAATGAGATCTTCAAAAGCTTTTTGGTCAAAATGTACGACCAACGTCTTCTAGAAGATCCCAGCAAGTTATTGTCAGATTGTGCCACTACCTTCTCGTTGGAGGAGGAGGAAGTCCCTAGCAGAGTTGCCATCTTATTTGCCATGACAAAAGTTTATACGGACTTTTTGTACTTTAAACGTAAAAAGAGTGCAATTGATTCCTAAATAGGAGATCTAATTGTAAAATTTCTAGAAAAGTGTGGCGGTGGAGATCGAGCACTACAGCGACTCCTTTACTCCGTTGACGATCTGACGACGAGTTGAACTTGGTTTGGCTTTCTGGTGCTGGTGATTGAAACTCTAGGGTTACCAATCAAGAGGATGTCGAAGTTAAAGATTTTAAAGCCTCTTTGTCGAAGGAAAATTCCTTCTATTTATAGGGGAGGGGACACATATGCGATGTGCATTTAGGATTTGAGATATGAAAGAATCTACTATCATTGCACGGTGAGGGCTACTACTGAGCTGACATGTGGTGGACGTTGAGATTTATCGAAATTTTGGGTGGTTATCAACATAACCGAAGAAAAAGGCATATGGTGGGTGTCTATTGCGCGAAGTCCTCTGTTCAGGTGAAGCTAAGTAGATCTTGGATTCCATCATAGAGTCAAATTTTGTCTTATCTTAGGAGGCCATTGGTTTAAACAAACCGATTGGATATGGCCTTCATCTATAAGAACAAACTTTGTCCTGATCCGTAATTTTAAACCAACTGATAAGATATTGCTCTTATCAATTGAATCAACCTCTGTCTTATTTTTTAGAGCGGCCATTTAAACAAACCAATTGGATGGGACTATGCTGTCTGTGCTTCTAGCGAAGCTTCAGTACTGTTGCACTTCTAGGCGACGAGTAGATCGTTCTTCTAAAGACGACAGAGCCTCTATGCTTTTGGGCGACGAATAAGCTGTGTTTCGAAGACGACGGAGCCTTTGCGCTTCTTGGCGACGAGTAGACTGTATTTCGAAGACAACGGAGCCTCTGCGCTTTTGGGCGACGAGTAGGCTGTGTTTTGGAGCTTCTGCGCTTTTGGGGCGACGAGTAGGCTTTGCTTGGGGCAATTGTGTCACCAAAGTATCAGATAAAGGGGGCCGTTTAATGGGCCGAGCTTCTGGGTTGAAGCGGGGGCTCTGCACTTTTGAGGTGAGGGCATCGTGTAGAGAAATAGGCTATCTGCACTTCTGAGTCGAAGAGAGGGCACAGAGTTTTTCGGGTTTGAATCTTTTTGCAATTTTTAGACTGAACTGAGGGCTCTATGTGAAAAAATGAGCCATCTGCACTTCTGGGTTGAAGAGGGGGCGTAGGTACCTGGTTGCACTTTTGAGTCGAAGGAGCTAGTTCCCCTCGAAGTCTTTTTAAGATCATTTAATCATTGTTCTCCTTGATGGCTGAGTCGGTCATCCTCCTCTTTAATTGTTGCCATTACTTGGGGGAATTCGAGAAGTTAGTGGCCTAGGACTCAGTGGAATGAACCTATTAACTGTGGTTCGCTGTGTTGAGTTCCAGGATCATCCCATTAATCTGGGCATCTTTGACCGACAGCCACGTGGCATGTTGGTTGGACCACACTTACCCTATATAAAGGGGAGTTTTTCTGAAGCATCGTCTTTTTCTCCAAACGTTATGTTTGATCCTGAGTTAGCTTCGAACGGCCATTGGCCTTGCACAAATCGGCTGATGGTTGTGGATCCCTTCATTCAAAGAGGCGATGTACACTACCAAAATACAGTAAGTTAGCGACGGCACATTAGCGACGGATAACTTCCGTCGGCATTAGCGACGGATTTGCGACAAATAGCCGACGGAGTACCGACGATAAGCCAATACAATTTTTATTTTATTTTAAGGGGGAAAAAGGTCGCTCATCCATCGCTAGGGCATCGGAGATATAGAGACGGATAAGTAGCCGTCGGCATGCAGTCGATTATTTGGCAGGAATTGTTGAGGGAAATGGCGGGACAATTCTTCGACTACGTAGCGACGGATATTCCGTCGGTAAGTATCAAAAAATAGCGACGGCCTTGCGACGGATATAAACCGTCGCTGGTCCGTCGCTAAATAAAGGGCCCAGGCTTAAATTGAAACGACGGAGGGAACTTTTCATTCCCCCCAAATTTCATTCTCTCCTCTCTCTCTCTCTCTCTCTCTCTCTCTCTCTCTCCTGCGGCAGTGATCGGCGACCTCTCCTCTCTCTCTTCCAAAGGTAATCTCTCTCACTCTCTCTATCTCTCTGTGTGGTCGTTGGTGTCGTGGGCTGCCGGGGGCGTCGTGGGCTGCGGGGGCGGCGGAGTCTGTGGGGGTGGTGCGCGGGTGGCAGCGCGGGGCTGCGGCGGGCGACGGGGGACAGCGCGCTCCGGGGCAGCGGGGGGCGGTGGGGGTGGCGCGCGGGGCAGCGCAGGGCTGGGGGGGCGGCGGGGGGTGGGAGGGGCGGCGGAGGGTGGGAGGGATGCTGGCGCGCGCGGGCGGGACTGCGGCGGGCGGCGGGGGGTAGTGCGCTCCGGGGCAGCGGGGTGCGACGGGGATGGCGTGCGCGGGGCAGCGCGGGGCTGGAGGGAGGCGGGAGGTGGGAGGGGCGGCGAGGGGTGGGAGTGGTACTGGCGCGCGCTGGGCTGCGTGGGGCGGCGGGGGGCAGCGCGCTCCGGAGCAGCGGGGGGCAACGGGGTGCAGCGCGCTCCGGGGCAGCGGGGGTGGCGCGCGCGGGGCAGCGCGGGGTACAAATACAATGAGTAGTATCGACAATATGACAAACCCTAGTTTAAGAAATAGGATATCGACGATATCGGTAGTATCGACAGTTTCAGATCGGTAACCCAATACCTTATTAAGCTTTTACAACCTTATTATGCATTCAACCTAGGTTCACAATATCGGTAACCCAATACCTTACCCTAATAAGGTAACCCAATACCTTATCCTAATAAGGTAAACCCAATACCTTAGCCTACAATAGTCCCTGTAGGGGGGATACGGGTGGTTGGGGGGTGAGTGGGGGGTGGCTGGGGGGGTGGGGCAAGGGGGGCTAAGGCGGCTGGGGGAGGGTTCAGATTAGGGTTCGGGTTAGGGACATATAGTCCCTGCAGCCATTCTTTAGATACTATGGTACGATATGGTGATCAGGACATATAGTCCCTGCAGCCATTCGACTGGCGAAACATAAACTACGGTACGACATTAGTTATGGGACGAGCACGAATACTTTGACAAAGGAGACCACCATGCTGTCAGAAATCTCTCACTCGAGCTCTACATGAAGGATGTCCA
The DNA here is from genome assembly GCA_029216955.1 of Iris pallida. NCBI lineage: Eukaryota > Viridiplantae > Streptophyta > Magnoliopsida > Asparagales > Iridaceae > Iris > Iris pallida. The sequence continues at coordinate 14,273,399 of JANAVB010013000.1, forward strand.
CTTGAGCTCCGGGGCAAAGTTTTTGCTCGGAGCAAGAATCTGTTGACGGAGCACATCTGCCATGCTGTCAGAAAAAAATAGTAACAGTGAGAGATCCATCTGAGTAGGATGTATACTCTGATAATATCTCCTCCAACACTCAATTCCACTACCAATATCATTCTTGTAAAGGTGATCTCTCAGAGTATACGTCCTACTCAGATGGATCTCTCAGAGTATCCTCTCCGATTGGGTTGTGTTCTGAGCCATCCGTTCTCACACTTAAAACACATATGAATTAGAACTGTATTTTTTTATTTTCGGCGAACCCAGAGATTGGATTCTGTATTTTGTATTTTAATTTCTGTATTTTGGCTCCAGCTTCATTTGCATTAATCTACGGTACGACATGGTGATCAGGACATAGTCCATGCAGCCATTTGACTGGCGAGACAGAAACTATGTAGCCGTAGATAAAGTTGACTGTCCTCCGACCCCCATCCCTCGGCAATAATGATAAGACAACCTATCACT
>JANAVB010013000.1:14278911-14301289 GCA_029216955.1 Iris pallida
AGTTGTACCACGAGTATGTGTGAGATGAGTAGCATGAAGAGGTCCTTGCGTGTTGGCTGATCACTCGTGCACATGCGATAGGGCTAACTGCTAATAGAGACATGTTAGGAGACTTAGCATTTAGTAGAGGTACATGATCGCGGATACGACTTAGATAGGTACATTAGGTGGGAAGAACAATACCTGACGTATGGGCTTCTTTGTACTTCCCAGATTACCTGTGCGTTCCTCCCGAGATGCAGGCTCCAGGTACCCTCTGACGTTTCCCAGAACGTTATAGACGTACCCCCTTGCACATGATGCCCTCTGACGATCTTCGGACGTTACGGATGTAGGCCCCTGGTGCCCAATAAGGGGACTATGCCGATCCAATTTACAGCTAGGGCTCATGCGTCGAAAGGATTATTTCTCAACTACATTATCACTTTAGTACGGTTAGGTTACCTTATTGATGTCTTGTCACTTACTTTATTTGTGGCATAGTTTATATTCAGTATTTATATGGCATGTTGGTATTGTATCTTGTTACGTCCCTCTGAGGACCTGGTTATCTCTCCCGGTGTGTACTATGTGACTTTTCGCAGGTGTTCTAGCCAAGGCCGTGATCTTCTCCATTCCTTCGAAGATGATTGCTCTTGGTTTGTCTTGCCATTTTTATCGATCATTCTATTATACATTTTATTTTATTTAAAATAGTTGGTAGTAGATTAGTCTCCGCCCAACTACATGTATGAATGACAATTTATTGAGTTGTTTTATATTACTATTATTTTGATTTTTATGGACGAGATTTAGTTATCATGGTTTACTGCATTTCACAGCTTATGTACACGTACGAGGTTTCCATATATTGGAGTATACTTCGTATGTGTACAGCTGGCATGGATACGTACTTAGTCCTAAGTATTTTGGGACTGGAGCGTTACATATTTTTGTGGTGGCCCATGCAGGTCAAGTTTATCACTTCGATTACGTTACTGTACCGATGTGAGCCTGCATATATAGGATTAGAGTTTTGGATCTCATCCACATGCATGATCTCCTCCTTTGATTCCAATTTCGAAATCTCATCCGACTACCTTGATTTCCTTCTGCTTGATTTTCCTTCTACCAGTAGGCTTAACCTTTCCCTTCATGCCTAATAGAGAGGTTAGGAAGATAACTCATACTAGTTACATGTGTTATATTGCTCAATCATCCTAGTAGTTGACTTTTATAAGTTGGGTAGTACGCCTCGTGGCCTACCACCCCGTATCCTTGTAACCTATTAATGAAGTGTAACTGGATGGCAATGAATATATGCTAGTGTAGGAAGATATGTTGTCTAGAATATAGAATTTTAGTATCCCATACTCCATTGGTCAACCACGACATGATACAAGAGACAGAAGAACGACTGTATAAGCAAGAACACCGGACAAAGACTTAGATCCTTATAAAATTTGAGCTATTTATTACTGCTTTCAACATTATCTCCCATACTATTACCTTGCAATATCATAAATAATGTTGCTATTTATATCATATTTTTGCAAGCTTATTCTTTATCGAGCTTGTTCAGGACATATGTATACTGGGGACGCCCGCTAACATATTGTCTAATCAGAATCATCGTATTATGATCTGATCAACCATGATGCATTTGGTTCGCTCTTCATTTGATTATCCCACGTGGATTAAGATATCGAGGTATCTATGGTCTCATCCACGACTGCCTTCACAATTCCTCTTGAAATATATATTCGCCTTGTTTGCAAAAAAAAAAAATTTGTTTTATTCCAAACTTGTAAAAGAGTACAAAGTACAATAAATTCTGGGGATGTACAACTTTAGGAATCTGATCAGAAGACGATCACTTTATCCATTGGACTATGTGAACTTGAAGACTGTAGCCTCTGGATAATGCAGCAGCAATTTTACAAGAGTTCTTTATCTCCCTTGATGATGATTGGAAACTCTATTTATAGAGTTCAGGAAATAACTGTTTTAACAGTTATTCTGATATACGCGAGGCTGGATTATGCCATACTGGATTGCGCCAACCTCCTGTTGCGCCAACTTTCATTCATTTGTCAATCGTGTACTAACTGTATTTAGACGCGTGGCATCGTATGATTGAGATGTGCGTGGTCGTGTACAGGATAGTAGACACGTCTTGAGAGATTAGTGGCATGTGCGCCACGTCATCCTGCTTTAGAATGTAAGTTGTCTCAACTTTATCAGGTTGCATGAGCTTCAGTCAACAAGTCAACCTGCGCTTGATTTGAGCTGCGCCTTCACACGTGGCAGCTTCTGAGTAAAAGTCGTTCAGGTTGCGCCTAGGCGCAACTAAGGATTTTTTTTAGATTGCGCCTAGGCGCAACTCACGAAATGTACAGGACAGCTGTCCACCAACTTTTCCTTGAGCGGCACACTTCACGGGATTCGAAGAGATTTTCCTCATTCTCTGTTGTGTCAGTCGTCTTTGGTCAGGTAATGATGACCATTAAGTGTCAGATGCCATGTAGGCTTTAACACAAAAAGATTGGGCGCAGTCTGATATCAGACGCAATCTGATCGGTGGCGCAGTCTGCTTCATATCAGTAGCGCAAGTTGACTTTTGGGGCAAGCATCATTGAGATCCCGAAAGTCTATACAAACTCGAACCTTTCCGATCTTCTTCAGGACAGGGACGACATTGGCCACCCAGTCAGGATGTTGTTCTTCTCTGATAAAGCCACAAGCTATAAGCTTTTTGACTTCATCATCAATTGCATCCATCATTTCAGGCTTGAATCGCCGTTGTTGTTGTTTGACCGGTTTGACATTCGGCAAGTTGTTAAGCTTGCGAGTTACAATTTGAGGATCTAATCCCGGCATGTCTTCGTAACTCCAGACGAAGACGTCAATGTATTCACGAATAAGGTGAAGTAACTCTTGTTTATCATCTTCTGAGAGATTTTTACTGATGAAGATTGGTCGTGATACACCTTTCTCTCTAATATCAACTTGGACCAGTTGATCTTCAGTAGGTGGTTCTCGTTGTTCAAAATGAAGTTCTCACTGATTGTCCATCCTTTGTACCCAAGGATCCATTTCAGGAGCTTCTTCAATGTCACTTTCGTCGCCTTCTAAGAATTCGGCGGACACCATATTAGAAGATACTATCGCCTTATGAATATGACCGATGCTGGTATCAGAGTCCCATGAGATAGAATCAGAAGAATTTGAACGTTCTTCTTCATCAGATTCAGAAGGTTCTGGAGTTAGAAGTGGTGACATATAACCTAGTCCTCGTTTCGTTTTACTGTGGTATTGTTGTGATTTTCCTTTTGGAACAGCAATACGAAGAGGGGTTCGCCTTCCTTTACCATTGTTGAGACCTGTTCTGAAATCATAGCCTATTTTACGGATGATGGCTTTAGATTGTGGACTATAGCGTCGTAATTGTAGCCTTCCTGTATCATCTCTATCATCATTATAGAGCATGATTTTTGGTTCTTCTCTCTTGTTGAAGAATATAGGGTTTTCATCTTTCTTTTGAGACGGTACTAAGAAGTACGACTCTTGTATTGAATCCAGTGATACCACATTTCGTCGAGATGATACGACTTCTATTTTAAGTGGCTTAAAGTTATCTAGCATATCCAAATAACACTGAGTATAGTAAAAGACATCAGTATACTGCAAAGGAGATGCTTTATTGATATTTACACCATCATTTACAAGAGGGACTTTAGCCTTAGTAGGCTTAGTCAGATTGATGACAAGAGGGGGAGAAGAAGAACGAGAAGGAAGAGGGAGCTTCTTGCGACGAAGATCGATTACAAGCGGCTCAGAAGAGGTGAGCTCCCTTTGTTCCTGACTATCACCTTTAGGTCACTTCTCATGGGAAGGTAGATAAATAGTCAGTGGTTGGGAAGACTGAGGACAGGAGGTACGTCCCTTGACTGGAATCACCAGAGTATCATTAGGTATACTCTTCTGCTCTTCATCTATGTCCATTGCTAGTACCACCTTCATGAATTCCTCTTTGTACATACGAGAATCGTTGCAATATGCTTCAACTCCTTTGAAAGGATTCAGATCTGTAACCTCTTTTTGGACTTATCCATTACTATCCACATATTTGAAGTATTGGTGGAGTGTAGAGGGTACAATATTGTGTTCATGGAGGAATGGCCTTTCCAATAAAGCATTATATGAGCCAAGATTGTCAATAACATAGAATGTTACCTTTGTACGAAGATTGCCAATTTGAAGTTTTAGGCGTATCTTCCCCAAAGGTTCACTTCTTTCTTGATTGAATCCCAGGATGGTAGTAATAGTTGTAGAAAGATTATGTACTGGGATTTTCAAAGCGTCCAATAAGGACTTTGGCATGATGCTAAGTGCAAACCCGGGATCAATCAGAATACGGTCGACTTTTATGGTATCCACATATCTCGTGAAATAGAGAGGACGATCATGACGATTGTCTTCTAACAACATATCATCTTGTGTAAAAGTGATATTGGGTATTAACTCAAATACACTATGACAATGTGCACAGCTGACTGGCTCCTTTTCAGGCTTCTTGAGAAGAGTTAAGCAGGTGTCAGCCTGCATCAAAGCTTCACTTAACGTCTCACGAGTTTCTTTTGAGAGACGTAAAAGTTCAAAAATTGACAATCTTGCTGGAGTATTGGCCAATTGAGCCAATATGTCAAAATTGTAAGGCTTTTCAAGTCCAAGAGATGATGACTTTTTTAATGCTTTATCAAAGCGAACAGGTTGCTTTCCCTTGTCTACTGATGTTGGTTTAGGAGGAGATGGTTCGGCCACTGGCTCAGATGTAGACAGTGTATCTTCAGCAGGAGAAGAAGATGGAGGAAGAGCATCCGGGGATAGAGTAGGGTTTTCTTGATTTTCGGAATACTCCCGAAGATAAGGTTTCCCAGATCTAATGCCTATTAGGATTTCTTCTTCTGTTAATGGTTCAAAGGATACCATATTGCAGTTCTTTGATTTAGACTTGGAATGCTTCTTTTGTTTAGAAGAGGAAGGCATTTCAAATTCTACAACCAGATCTGGATGAATCCACCTAATCTCTCCTTTGTCAGTTGTCATCGGAATAAGACCTTCGTTTTGAGGAGGCGGGATATTCATAATTTCTAGAGTAGTCTTTGGAATGGGGACAGCCCCATCTTGTACGAGTTATGGTAGAAAATTGCCAAATTAGAGAGAAACCACATTAGCGGTCACTGTTTTCTCGTCCTGCTGTAGAGTAATTGCTCCAGAGTTGACCAACTCTTGTATTTTGCCTTTGAGCACATATCATGCTCTGGTTGGATGCCCTATGAATCTGTGATAAACACAGTATTTAGGGTGATCAGTTTTACCAACTTCTTCTGGTCACTTTGCGTCTGGAAGTTGAAGCTTATTGCTTTTGATCAAGCAATCGAAGATGCTTAACGTATCATCTTCGTCGAAAGAATACTCTTCTTTTGGACGAGTTGACTTTTGCAGTGGTGCTGATGGGGTGGATGTCGTCTGAGTAACATTGACAGCCAAAGACTCATTGCCTTTAAGATTGATGGCCAATGTTTCTTTATTCTTGCGATTATTCTGGCGATTACTACCCCCAGGTGTAGAATGTTCATCTTGGTTAGGGTGAGTCATCTGGACTCCTAACTGCTTGAACTTTTCAGCACTCACTTCTGCCGTCTTTGCATTAACAATGAAAGAAGGCTAATCCTAGAATTGTGTAGATCCCGTCCACATACTGATAATAGACAAAAAGTTTGATTTGCAAGTGTCTATTGTTACAGCAGATGGAGTACCTAAAGGCATTTTAAGTTCCTCTCGGCGGAATCTTTCAATAAAACTCTTTGTGGATTCATTGTGCCTCTGTTTAATTTTAATGAGGGCAGACATTGTCATGTCGTTGACTCCCTCATAAAATTGTTCCAAGAATATTTGTTTGAAATCGGCAAAAGAAGTGATACAACCATCAGGTAAGCTACGATACCAGTCATATGCTGCACCGGCTAAACAACCGACGAACACTCTGGTAAGGAGAGCATCATTTGGCTGTAATTGATTAGTCATCACTTCGAAATGATTGATGTACTGACTTGGAGAAGTGCTACCATCAAATAGCATAATGGTTGGAATTTTATGCTTAGGAGGAAATGGAACTTCCTTCCACTCTGTAGGATATGGTTGCTTGATGCCCAATCTTTGTAGGCCATCCTTCTGCTTGAAGGCCTCAAACTGAGTGCGTAAGAGTTTCACAGCCTCATTAGCATCCCCTGATATTTGGGAATTGGTGGGCTGGTTAGGAGTGTTAGGAGGAGGAACAGCATGGTAATTACCACCCCCAGCACCAGACTGACTTGGATCAGCTTGAGTTGGCACAAAAGCGACCTGAGGGGCCGGTACCCCCAGACTAACAGGTATAAAAGATGCTATAAGCTCTGGATTTGTAACAGGGTTTACAATCGGAGGCACTGTATGTTGAGCTACCATTATAGTGTGCATGCTTGCAACCATTTCTGCCATGGTTTTCAATTTGTCTTCTAATGCAACAATTTGTTGCTCTTGGCTGATTGATGTAGAGGCATCTTGATCGTCTGTAATGGTATATGCCGTCACTTCTCTTACAGCTATTGACGAGATAGTTTGTTCAGAACTTTCACTATCTGTATCAAACTCTGAAAGAGAGTCCTCTCCCATATGGGTGATAGAGAGATCTTCTTGATTAAAGACACCTTGGATCAAATGTCGATTTTTTGATCTTGTGTATTGAAAGACACCTTCACTGGATGCATGGATCCGGTCTAAGTATTGTTGACTAGGATTACGGGATGCATTACGTCTTGGACATTTCTCACCCCCAGTGCCTTGAGAAGTCATGTTAACAGAAGCATATAATAGTTCATCTTCGTCTTCTATTATATGCTCAGGAGTTGAAGCATAGTTCAGACGATCGAAGACAGATCGTCGAGCCGATTGGCAATAACAGTTGATAACAACTTCATGTAGGCAATGGCGATTTGAAGCGCGATTTGGAGGTGAGGAAAGTATTCCCGTAGTTTCTCGTCTTTGTGTAAGATGTTGTCGGAGATCAGTTACAACCACAAGACGAGAAGAAGTCGGAGGGACATATTCCTTAATGATGTTAGGAACATGTCTCCTATTCTTCAGGTGTTTGGTTCCTTGAGTGTACAAAGATGTACTCAACTCATTAGCATAGGTAGAAGGGTCTTTGTTTTCAAACTTTGGCTTTTGATACAGATTGGCCTTTGGCATAGGGTTCTTACGTTTTGCCAAAGCTGATATTGGTTGACGCCTATTGACATAAGCACATAAATATGAAAATTCTGCTCCTGGTGTCTCTGTTTGTGATACCTTCAATTTTCCATGTTTGGATCTTGAAATTTGCAAGGTAGGAAGATCTTGGCCAGACCCCATAGGAGTAGGCAAGATACCTCTGTGATCAATATTATTTTCAGTATCAGAGATCCGAGGGCCTCTGTTTACAGGAATGGAATCTGATACATCTTCCTCAGAGTCATAGACCAGGGAAGTTTGAGGAAAGACCAAAGGGTGTTTTCCTTTATTTTGAACAGGGTTAGCTAAGAAGCGTTTCCCTTTGTTCTGTTGTATGATCATTGTAGGCATAGATAGCGCCAATTGAGAAAATGCCATAGGACTTTTTCCTTTGTTCTGTCTAGTGTTAGCACTAGGACATGAATTCTCTAAGTTCAGAACTTAAGAATCAGAAGAGGGTATAGCCAAAAGACTAATTCCCTTACGTTGCACCGGAGTAGCAGATTGCTTGGGTTATGCCATAGTCCTACGGACTACTGGTAGCGCCTTGGGAGCAACTTTGGTAGACTGTGCGTGGACAGCAGAGGGAGCAGATTGCGCCTTAGCAACAGAAACAGGTTGTACTGGAGCCACTAAGGCGGATTGTGCCTTGATTATTGAGCACTCAAGTTGTGCCTGGGCAACAGCAACTGTGGGGGATTTAGGAGTCCATACAGCCCTGTTCTTGGCAATAGCCACCGTGTGCTTGTTGCTCTTGGTGTTGATCATGTTCTCGTAGGCTGTCTGGTTGACTTGAACAACCAGAGTCTTTTGCGTCTTGCCGATCGACGCAATATCATATTGAGTTGTCACTTTCTCGCCGGAGGAGAAAGTTTTCCCCAGCAGAGTCGCCATTTTGTTTACAAAAAATAAAAATATGTTTTATTCCAAACTTTTAAAAGAGTACAAAGTATAATAAATTCTGGGAAAGTACAACTTTTGGAATCTGATCAGAAGACGATCACTTTATCCCTTGGACTATGTGAACTTGAAGACTATAACCTCTGGAGAATGCAGCAGCAATTTTGCAAGAGTTCTTTATCTCCCTTGATGATGATTGGAAACTCTATTTATAGGGTTCAGGAAATAATTGTTTTAGCAGTTATTCTGATGTGCACGAGGCTGGATTGTGCCATACTAGATTGCGCCAACTTCCATTCAGTTGTCAATCGTGTACTAACTGTATTTAGACGCGTGACATCATATGATTGAGATACGCGTGGTCGTGTATAGGATAGTAGACACGTCTTGAGAGATTAGTGGCATGTGCGCCATGTCATCCTGCTTTAGAATGTAAGTTGTCTCAACTTTATCAGGTTACGCGAGCTTCAATCAACAAGTCAACCTGCGGTTGATTTGAGCTGCGCCTACACACGTGGCAGCTTCTGAGTAAAAGTCGTTCAGGTTGCGCCTAGGCACAACTAAGGATTATGTTTAGATTGCGTCTGGACGCAACTCACGAAATGTACAAGACAGCTGTCCACCAACTTTTCCTTGAGCGGCACACTTCACGATATTCGAAGAGATTTTCCACGTTCTCTGTTGTGTCAGTCGTCTTTGGTCAGGTAATGATGACCATTAAGCGTCAGATGCCACGTAGGCTTTGGCGCAAAAAGATTGGACGCAGTCTGATATCAGGCACAATCTGATCGGTGGCGCAGTCTGCTTTATATCAATGGCGCAAGTTGACTTTTGGGGCGCAACTTGATCACTGATCAGTATATTGAAGGCGCAACTTGATTTTTAGGCTCTACACGCCTTTGAATCACGTAATTGTATTCAATGACATCCTTCTTGAACTCTTCATTATTTTTGTCTTTCACCGATCGAAAGGATGAAACGCTCGTATTTGGTAGATAGATACAGATTATTCTCCATGGCCATGATAGTTGTATACACAAGTGTAGCTACCATCTGTAATGCCCCGCTCTGCACGAGGCATTTGGTTGGCTTGTTGGATGGGATCAGAACGTTGGACCGTGACTTATGTTGGAGATCAGGAGAATTGAGACTGATGCAGTCTTTCTTAGCATACTAGATGGAATGGGTATTGGAATGTGGCTCGCTAGTGGAGCTACGCTTGATGAGATTGGAGCAGGAAGACCGTTATATAAGGCAAGTGGAACTGTCCTCCTTTCTCCTTATTCCTGCATGCTTAATAAATGGAATAATGTGATGCTATGAATAAGTTCCTAATGTCCCTTACCTTGAATGTTGAATAATTGTGATGCGATGCTTTAGTTGCTAATTCGATAGAGATTTATATGCTGGGAATCCTTGAATGAATAACACATGAACTTTGAATTGCTGAACGAATCACACTCAAACCACTAATGTAACATGATGCCTGAGATTGAATCGATAATGTCCCTGATGCTTAAGATTGATGAAATGAATGAATCTCTTGAATAATGAGATGCTGCGTGAATGATACATGAGAAAAGAATTGAATATGCTATGGTTTCTATAAAATAAATGAAATGCTACAGGTCCCTTTAAAATGAATGAATGCTGTTGTTCCTCCTTAGAAGGAACATAATGAGAAATTTTGTAATGAAGCAATGAATGAGAATTGATGAGGCTTGGGATCATTGAGATCACCAAATGAAATGATGGTAATGTTGGGAATGAATAAGTCATTGAACATGACTTGAATGAGATGAATGATGATGCACTGTTGTCTTTACTTCAATATTTCACCATGCATTTTATGTTCACGATTGAGTTGGACACGCATTCGCATGGTCATAGGACAACTTATGCATAAGTGATGGGGACATGTTTTCTCGGACGGTACCCCGGGACGTTAGGGCGACCGATCCGGCCTAGGAGAAAACATTGGCGTGCCAGTAGGGGCACGGGTTCTGCGAGGCATCCTTTGGGGCTAGCTACCTTCTCTGGAGTCATCGCATTACCAACGAAGACCTATATGGCAACGTCCGTATGGTTAAACACCAGTGACCATGTAGTCGGGATGCATGCTAACGAATGTTTTGTGCAGACGGAGTAAGTATATCATATTATCCTGTAATTTTATGCAGGTACGAGGGAGTTGGCTATCGGTAAGAAATCACTTAAATGTGATATACTCAATATATGTGTTGGTTTAACTTACGTGCTTAACATGACAAATAAGTGACGCTGTATTGTAGCCTTTTATATGAGATCCTGTTTAACATGTTAAGTTCAGTATGCTAAGAAATATGCCTTGTTATGAACCATTGCTCAACCATAACATACATGCTAAGTGATGCTTGAAGTGAGAACTGTTATAACATGTTTAAGATGTTAATGTTAACGATGCCTCAATGATGCCTTTTCATGATAATACTTAGTATGCCTCAATGATGCCCTTACATGATAACACCAGGAATGCTATAATGATATGTCCACATGAATGCTATTAAGAATATGTTTACATGCTTCACTCTGATTATTGTCCATGAACTGTAAACTGATGCTAGGCTCCAAGTAGAAAGACCATACTAATAAATGCTTGCTTAAATGATCACTTTAATGTTGGTTTATGCGAGTGGGTTGGATTCTGCTTGCCAGTACATAGATGATGTGCTGACCCACGTTTTGTGGGCAGGTGCTTGTGCTTGGGATATTCTACACACGAAGATTGGCTTGACTGGTTCCGCGGCATCGAAGATTTGTTGGGCATACAGAAGCTCTCCTTGTACAAGATGATGTCTTCTGTTTATAAAGGGCATAATGTATAGAACATTGAAATCAGTTGTACCAGTGAGATTGTAAGCCAAGTCAGTGTATCGAGTTGTAATCCAATGTATCCAAGTATCAAATGTAAGCTGTACAGCATTGTTCAGTTGGCTTTCCATGTAAAGTGAGATGTGTTGTAAGCATTGTACTTCAATACAAGTCTTGTACTCTTCTTCAATTACCAATAAAGAGAATAAAGTTCTATATATCTCTGTGTGACTTCAAGTTATCATTTTATCTCCACTGCTATAAAGAAGTGATGTACTTCTATTCAATAAGAAAGATTGTCCTCATTAACTTCAATTTGTCTGCTTCTGCCGCTGCGATGTGTTTCTATTTAAAGATTATCACTTATGTATCATCTTTGCCTTGTACAAGTGCAATACCAGACTTGTACGGCATCACGCCCAAGCGAGGACGATCGATTCCAAGAGATAAAATATGTGAATAAACGACTCTACGAATCGGGGCGTGACAAATTGGTATCCGAGCACGGCTTTACGTCCTTGGTCTCTTCTTTGATTCGTTTCAAACCAAAGTTGCATCGACGATTAACCCAAAGTTGCTTTCGCGATCACTCAACGTTGCTTCCGCGATTAAATCAAAGATTGCTTCCGCGATTATATTGTTGTTGTCCTGTAATCATCCTATGTTGTTCGTGTCTGAAAGATCATTGACCCTCTTGGCTGCTCACTGGATGTTCCATACAATAAGTCTATATACATTATGATTCCCCTGAAAGAATGATTGTTGTTGGTTTGGACACAAATAACCCAACAATGACTCGATGCCATAGTGTGCTATATTGTGAATGCTGTTTGGAATGTGGGAATATAGAAAAATGGCTATGTATGCTGCAACAAGTTGAGAATTGCATGTGATGTTGGAAAAGAATTGGGAATGAAATAATTGATAGATGAGTTCAACAGAATTAGTGAATTGACTCATGTGTGCTGGCTACTGCTTTGAAGACCCTAAGAATGTTGCCTTGTGATATTGAGACCCCGAGATGTTGGTTAAGTATTGTGATCATTATAGATCATGAATGTCCGGAATAGATTGAGTTGGTATTGTTTAAGGATGGCTTCGTTTCTGAGTGGTATATTGCATCTACCACCTCAGAACGAGATGTATGTTGACCCTTTCCATAGAATAGCAATGAGACTATCTGTGAGTACTGGGTAGTGCCGAGACTTAGCTGGGAGTCATGTATTGTGGTTAGATGACTCGAGTGTCCCTTGATGGTGACGTTATATTGAGTAGCGAGATTGTAGAAATGGTAACCGGTGGCTTGGTTAGAAATTGTTTAGTCGAGTGATGACTCAGACTAGTAAGCAGTTAGTATGCTATGAGTAAATGGATTTGGCTAGAGAATATTGTGGCTTAGAACATCTGAATGTCGACTTCGATTGGTTGGATGCAAATTAAATGTGGCTAATACAAAGATGGTTGCATAGCTGAAAGTTTTGGAAATATCGTCGGAAATCAAAGGAATATTAGAGATCTATGCTTTGACCCTAAGGTGTAATAGGTGTTAATCCATCTTGATCACCAAAGGATAGTCGTTGCCTATGTACATGTATGTTGAGGATTTAATGAGACTAGAAAAGTAACAAGTAGCCACTTGACTATTTGTGTTGCCTAGAGAATGGTTAAGTGATACATAATTGTCGGATGGAATGGATGAACTATTTGACCATTGCTGCATGAGATTTAAGAATGCCCGTAAGATAGTTTGAAGATTAAGAAATGAATGGGATTGAGAAATTTCAAACGTGTTGGATAATGTCGGTATAAGTGATTGTTGGTTGGGATATAGATTATTGGCTTATGACTTAGTGGTGTGACTTCGTCATACAGACCAAATAGTATGATTCCATAGTTATGTTAAGACTATCGGAACCGATGACCCTTGAATAGTTAGCCTTGGCTTATGGGTTCGTGTGAGTACAAAGGAATTTGGAATAGAAATTGAATCATTGGAAATTTACTTGATGGATTATTGGAACGATGAGAATCGTATGTCGGATTGGGAATTGACCGTAATGTTGATAGATCGATCTTAGTCGATCGTTGGGTAAGTCTAGAGTGAGCCTCTGTGGGAATTAGTTCCTTGAGGAAGACCCTGAATAGATAGACTTGACCCTAGCGACCAGTTGATGATTTACTAATTGCTGGCTTAGCCCAATTGGCGATTCATTATTCAGACTGAATTGATACCCATAGGTTTGGGTAGAGTTCCTTAGAACTGTCGGTTGCTTGTTGGCCCTAAGAAACAGAAACTAGTATAACCCTAGTAGCCGTCCACTCTAGGGGAGTCACCTGAATGATTAGGTATAGCTGTCGGTATAGCTAACCATTGAGACTGGACCGAATAATAGATGGCCGTTGGCGACCCATAGAATGACCTTGTGGCATTGAACGAGAGATGGTGATGAGTATGATCTAAGAATGATAAGTTGTAAGTATATGCTCCAATATGAACCTTAGAGATGTTTGACCCTTGAGAATTATGTGTCGGCCTATAGCGGAAAATAGAATCGTGGGATGAGACTTGATTTGTATGTATCGAATAGTAAATTATTATATGAGATGGAATTGACTGCTCATGACGGAAATGTTGGATGAGTATCTATAGTCGGGTAGCTGGGTTAACCTTGCCTGTTGCATAGAATTATGCCCTGACTCGGATAATCGATAGTTGGTGATGTTGGATTGTATCTTTTAGAAAAGATGAATTGCCTCGGTGAAAAAAAAATGTTGTTGGATTTGGGAAGGAAAATGATTGTTGTTGTGAAACCTTGATATGATTGGCTCTAAGTTAGACCCTTGATCGAATGTTAGAAATGTTATGCTTGGATGGAGATTGTCCCTGATGTTAAGTGGTGGCCTAGAAAATAGTGATTGTGGCAAAGTGAATAAAGTGATAAGTCAATTGAAAGGATACAAAGTCTGATTTGGGAAAGAGAGTTATATCGTGGCTGATCGAATTATACTATCATGGAAGTTGGTTGAAGTACATATGTTTTGGGGACGCCTAAAATATGTGTATGGATACAGCTGAAGTGATAGGTTGAGACTGAGATAATATTGTTGGAAGAATTTATCGCACTAGCGCAGACTTTGGCTGAAATGCATATATTTTGGGGACGCCTGAAATATGTGTATGGATCCAAATAAAGTAATGTGTTGCGACCAAGATAGAATGTAAGAAAAATGTTGGTGAATCAATAAGAAGTTGCAAGTATTTGGAAAAAAAGAGATAGATGGATTGAATCGTTGATTGATTAAAATGGTACTATTGGACAGCTATTTTGAAATGACCGAGTGGGCTGAAATGAATATTGAATTGAAGCTGAATGAGTAACTCATTGTGATTAAGTGAATCTAGTAGATGAGTTGTTTTCTTAAGTTTCGAGGACGAAACTTTTTCTGAGTGGTATATTATGTAATGCCCCGCTCTGCACGAGGCATTTGGTTGGCTTGTTGGATGGGATCAGAACATTGGACCGTGACTTATGTTGGAGATCAGGAGAATTGAGACTGATGCAGTCTTTCTTAGCATACTAGATGGAATGGGTATTGGAATGTGGCTCGCTGGTGGAGCTACGCTTGATGAGATTGGAGCAGGAAGACCGTTATATAAGGCAAGTGGAACTGTCCTCCTTCATCCTTATTCCTGCATGCTTAATAAATGGAATAATGTGATGCTATGAATAAGTTCCTAATGTCCCTTACCTTGAATGTTGAATAATTGTGATGCGATGCTTTAGTTGCTAATTCGATAGAGATTCATATGCTGGGAATCCTTGAATGAATAACACATGAACTTTGAATTGCTGAACGAATCACACTCGAACCACTAATGTAACATGATGCCTGAGATTGAATCGATAATGTCCCTGATGCTTAAGATTGATGAAATGAATGAATCACTTGAATAATGAGATGCTGTGTGAATGATACATGAGAAAAGAATTGAATATGCTATGGTTTCTATAAAATAAATGAAATGCTACAGGTCCCTTTGAAATGAATGAATGCTGTTGTTCCTCCTTAGAAGGAACATAATGAGAAATTTTGTAATGAAGCAATGAATGAGAATTGATGAGGCTTGGGATCATTGAGATCACCAAATGAAATGATGGTAATGTTGGGAATGAATAAGTCATTGAACATGACTTGAATGAGATGAATGATGATGCACTGTTGTCTTTACTTCAATATTTCACCATGCATTTTATGTTCACGATTGAGTTGGACACGCATTCGCATGGTCATAGGACAACTTATGCATAAGTGATGGGGACATGTTTTCTCGGACGGTACCCCGGGACGTTAGGGCGACCGATCCGGCCTAGGAGAAAACATTGGCGTGCCAGTAGGGGCACGGGTTCTGCGAGACATCCTTTGGGGCTAGCTACCTTCTCTGGAGTCATTGCATTACCAACGAAGACCTATATGGCAACGTCCGTATGGTTAAACACCAGTGACCATGTAGTCGGGATGCATGCTAACGAATGTTTTGTGCAGACGGAGTAAGTATATCATATTATCCTATAATTTTATGCAGGTACGAGGGAGTTGGCTATCGGTAAGAAATCACTTAAATGTGATATACTCAATATATGTGTTGGTTTAACTTACGTGCTTAACATGACAAATAAGTGACGCTGTATTGTAGCCTTTTATATGAGATCCTGTTTAACATGTTAAGTTCAGTATGCTAAGAAATATGCCTTGTTATGAACCATTGCTCAACCATAACATACATGCTAAGTGATGCTTGAAGTGAGAACTGTTATAACATGTTTAAGATGTTAATGTTAACGATGCCTCAATGATGCCTTTTCATGATAATACTTAGTATGCCTCAATGATGCCCTTGCATGATAACACCAGGAATGCTATAATGATATGTCCACATGAATGCTATTAAGAATATGTTTACATGCTTCACTCTGATTATTGCCCATGAACTGTAAACTGATGCTAGGCCCCAAGTAGAAAGACCATACTAATAAATGCTTGCTTAAATGATCACTTTAATGTTGGTTTATGCGAGTGGGTTGGATTCTGCTTGCCAGTACATAGATGATGTGCTGACCCACGTTTTGTGGGCAGGTGCTTGTGCTTGGGATATTCTACACACGAAGATTGGCTTGACTGGTTCCGCGGCATCGAAGATTTGTTGGACATACAGAAGCTCTCCTTGTACAAGATGATGCCTTCTGTTTATAAAGGGCATAATGTATGGAACATTGAAATCAGTTATACCAGTGAGATTGTAAGCCAAGTCAGTGTATCGAGTTGTAATCCAATGTATCCAAGTATCAAATGTAAGCTGTACAGCATTGTTCAGTTGGCTTTCCATGTAAAGTGAGATGTGTTGTAAGCATTGTACTTCAATACAAGTCTTGTACTCTTCTTCAATTACCAATAAAGAGAATAAAGTTCTATATATCTCTGTGTGACTTCAAGTTATCATTTTATCTCCACTGCTATAAAGAAGTGATGTACTTCTATTCAATAAGAAAGATTGTCCTCATTAACTTTAATTTGTCTGCTTCTGCCGCTGCGATGTGTTTCTATTTGAAGATTATCACTTATGTATAATCTTTGCCTTGTACAAGTGCAATACCAGACTTGTACGGCATCACGCCCAAGCGAGGACGATCGATTCCAAGAGATAAAATATGTGAATAAACGACTCTACGAATCGGGGCGTGACACCATCGGCCAGCCATGTGACTACAACCTTGCCTTGAGTTACTTATCCTCCCCTCGACCCTAAAACTAATATCATGATCTACTAGCCATTAAAATTTGAGAATGATTAGGATCTTACTCTTGGTCAAACATAAACCTAGGAGACTATCTAATCTCTAAGAACCAATTATTATGATCCTCCAATTATCCATCTTGATTCCTGGCTTAACTAGCAATTCGTATGCCTTAACTCAACCTTTACTTGACTAGGCCCCCACAGTTTAGACAAGAGGGGAATAGACCAAAAGTAAGGACAAGCATTAGAGATTCAGCAGATGTTACTCTAGGTACGAAATTCTATTATCAAAAGAGTGACTTAGCATTAGAACAACACCTTCACCAGCTTAGACAATATCTGAAGCATGACGCCCCGTCATTATGTTATACTAGTTATCAACAGGGATGCCTGAGCACCACATTCAATACCACCAGAACCCTTATAACCATAGTCTGGCAGGCTTAACACAAATAGAAGTTTACGACTTAGTCGTTAGAAGATCTTTTATATGGCGTACTAGTTTGTTAACCCACTGATAACTCTCGTATACTATGGACGAGTGGATCATTCTATTTAGCGACTCGCATGTCATTGTACGCAATCGTTTCCATTTATTAGAAATTGGGGTACGATCACCGTGTTACGTATTCTATTACCTCGTGCCCTATTCCTTATTATCAAAAATTTGAAGTATGATATCCCAACTTGAATAACTTCATTAAACCATAGAACTGTGTCTTAGTTAACTTCTAGAAAGGAATTTTAGAAGAATATAGATTGTAAAGCCCTCTGCATTTTAGAATTTACTAGTCCTTCCGAGTGATTAGGATAACTTGGTTTCCATTAGGATGATAATTGGTGACTTATAAACTCCTACTTTCTTTTTAGATCTTTTGGTATCCCTTACGTGACAATAATATTCGGAGCACGAGACCAGCGGTTACTTTCCAACAAATTGCACATACGAGATATAGACGAATCCACCTTCATGAAGATATATCATGTCCCACCAAAACACGTTCCCTTGTACTCTATTTTTATGATACGACTTTTGAGTCAAAAAGGCCAGCTATAAACCCTACTATAATACCGATATACTTTTTGACTCCAATTAGAGATTGATGAGAACATAAAATGTTATATTTTTGTCACTTAATGTTCACCATTTATGCTCATTTTATGACTAAAAGTACTTATTATATTTCTATTTTAATTTAGGTTGCAGTTGGAGACACTATGTGCAAAATGGAGCTAAATTGCAATTCTGGACAGTTTTAACACCTTTTACCAAAATGACCATAACTTTCTCATCCGAAAATCAATGGAGGTGATTCAAAAAGATTTGGGAAGCTAAGACACAGGGCTACAATGTTTATATTTTGTGTTTTTCGTAAATCAAGCTACATCATGGACGAAAGTAGACTTGAAGTTGGGTCAAAGATGCTATGAACAAAAATAGGAACCAAAATAACCATTTCCCTACTTGTTCTATGACTTATTCTATTTGGTTTAAGAAGTTGTAACTTTTAGAGGATATGTGGAGAGATATTGTGGGCTTGAAACAACTAATTTATGATGTATAAAAGGGTTTAGAAATCATGAGAAGAGACCACACAACACATCTCTTTTCTTCTTCTCCAATTTTTCTTTTGAAGTTTTGATGAACATATTCGGCTAAAGTCTTGTTGGTCGAAGTGTACAGAAGCCACGGAATCAATAAAAACTTGTGAGATCTAATTTGTGTCTATATGTTTAATTTGTACTTTGAGTATCAAATGTTTTCTTATGCCTATTTCACGATTATCTTGTTTAATTACAAGGATGCATACTAGTTATTATTCTTGATAATCTACCGCTAAATTAGATATCGAATCCAAAATTGTTTGATCCCTCTAATTTGTGAAGCAACCAAGGTTTAATAAATTACTGCTTTGTATTATTAAATCATAGGAAGAAAATATTTGACTAAATTAAATGCAACTGCTTGTGCTTGTGTTATTTTGTTTCATCGATCTCATTGTGTTTAATATGCTACTAGATTAAACCTTTAGCGCTTGTCTGGGGTTGTTTAGTAGTTAAGGTTAATTAGGTCGCTTGTTCCTAATTAACTGTGGCTAAAGGAGATAGGAAAATAATTCCAACGATGAATATTCATAATACATATCAATATATGTTTGCATCTATGATCAGTTTCAAGATTCCGATGGTAGACGTAGACTTAGACCAATGTTTATTATTTTGATTTATTTTCATATTCTACTTGCTCTTTTTTATTGACTTTTATCGTATTCATCCCCCTCTTTCATTATTCACATAGCACAAACATAAACTACTTACTCTCCAAGGAAACGATCTTTACTCACGCTACTACATTTCTAAGAGTATAGGTTTTATTTTTGGGTGCCGACGACAGCACACCAGAGATCCAACCTCGACTCAACCCTTTCGACCCAATATATGGTTGTGATCTACTCGAAGTCCAATAAGCACATGCCACTAGCGTGCCACTTAATTTAGTCTTCTTATGCTACTTAAACACAAAAGTCACAGAAGACGTAATTTGGGCTTAAGGAACCTAATGACCCCTCCGACTGACAATTAGCTCAACCACTCGAGTTGAAACTCATTCTAGGCCATCCTCATCAGGTAGGAACGGTTCATGTAGATTCTGGAATCTTGTCCAGCCAGTATAGATTGAAACCCAAGACTTAATTAATCAGTTTGGTTCCAAGGGAACTAATAACTCCTTGCTTTATAATGTATATTTCTATCCGTATTATTTTGATACCTCTACCATAACTTTGATAATTGGAGCACACATAAGCCATTTCCTTCCAACCAATTTCACCCTCATGAACTAGATAAGCCACTCTACACACATGACGTACATGCCCCACACAAATGCATCACCTTGTGTTCCATTTGATTATACCACATATATGACACATTTCCCCTTAGAAGTAAACCAATGATGCCCAATTTCATCCCAATTGATTTTTTTTCCATGCAATTTTGCCCCATTCCCTCAAATGACTGGATACCCATGACCATGCAAGACTAATAATCCTCCATCTTTTTTAATATGGTGCCAATTTGAAATTCTTGTATAACTACCTCCTTCATCTTAGCGGAAACCGATTTATGATTCAAAGTACTTACTCTACCTTCGTATTCGGCCTCAATATTTTTAGATTTATTGTTATATTTTTATATTAAGTTTTTATTTTAAATTTTGAGGAAGAAATTTTTATAAGTTGGGTAGGATTAAACTCCCTAAATTTTAGATATATTTTAATTAATTTTTGCTTATGACATTTTACAGTATTTTTAAATTGGATTTGTTTTTGGTTGGTCAATAATTTGGTAGCAAAGCTACATTATATGTATATATTATGTAAATGTTTACAAGTTTATTTTCTAAACATTCTGAAAAATATTTTTATCATTTTGAAATATTTTTAAGATGCTTTATTTTTACAGTATCATTTTATAATTTTAAATAGCTTTTATTATGATTTAGCTAATAGTTTCAAGCAAATGTGTATATTGTACTTATTAGTTATTAAAAGGTTTTAGAAATATTTTTATGATTTTAGAAATTTATTTATTAGATTTATTTTAGTTTAAATATATATATATATATATATATATATATATATATATATATATATATATATATATATATATATATATAGATTAATATATATATATATATATATATATATATATATATAAAATATATATATATATATATATATATATATATAAAAAAAAAAAATATATATATATATATATAAAATATATATATATTAAGTAATGAAAAAAGACTAAGGAAAAAAAAGAACAACAGCTCACGAGAAATTGCCGGCCCATCCCAGGAACCCGCGACCCGGCCATCCCAAGCCAACCGTGCGCATATATATATACACACACAAACAACAAAAACCAACAAAGCCTAACTTATACCTCGTCGACCTCACGCGCGCACCCGAACCACCCGTGCGCTTGTGCCAGCGCTGCCGTGTGCCACCGGTCGGTCGCCCAGGTAGCGCGCGGTACAGAAATAGCAGTGGCAGCAGTTGCAGTTGCAGCAGCAACCGTCAGTTGCGCGCCCAACTTCGCATCCACGCACCGTCGTGTACGGTAGTTTGTTTCTCAAACCACTTGACCTGGTACGTTCACAACATATAAGCTTATGATTTCCTTTGAATAATTTATTTTAATTGGATGTATGTGCGACGAAAAATGAGTTCCAAAATCGAGAAAAAACCTCGATTTTCTGGATTTAGAAACTGTCCCGAAACCCCAAGTTGGCGGTCGATTTGCGACCAGAATATCGTGAAACCTGGAAAACCACTTAAATAGTCTTGTAGACAACATAACCGAGATTGAAACCCTACTTTTAGTTAAATTTCTAGTTGGATATTTTCTGTTTAATATCAATTTGAAAATCAGAAAAAACTTGGCAAAAAAGTTTTCAAAATTAGAATTTTCCTCGATACGACGTGCGTCCCGCCAAACCGGGCGACGTGGTCGCGAACCGAAAGCATCGAAAGATGCGTATCGACTTCGTGGACGTATGGGCTTTGACGGAATTCAAATTGGTCGCGTGTGCGCGACGAATTTAATGCGTATCCGTCGAAATTTACCGTATCGGCCTATTTGCAAATTTTCTAATTACTTTGTGCACATTCGTCAAATCGAGACAAAACTTGAACCAGTAGGACCGTATCATTTTTTTGGTCCTGTATGCCAAGTTTGGTCCGATTATGAGAAGGTTGACTGGAACGCCTATTTGGCGGGCCCGCACGACCCGCTCCAACGGACGATTTTGTGCACGGCTCATCGGAATCTAACTTTGGACATACGGTTGAGTTCATCTCCTTAAATCTAACTCGTAGACATGTAATATGACAACTTTAGAGACCATTGGTCCTAGCACGTGTTTCGGTGCAAAATGGGTCCAACAGCAGATATCGTTTTGATTCGAAATTACGATTTTGCTCCTGTTCCCGAATTGGACTTTTGGACAAGCATTTCCTAGACATATCTTATATTCGAACACATTCGTGGTATTTATGTCAGCATCTGAGGACGTTATGGGGATTTGGCTTTCATCGCTTCACTATTCTGACGGTTCCAACTATGGACGTCACCCTTTTGCACACAACCTCAGCAAGATACCTTGCCATATTTACTGCTTATATTTAGTCTGCATTTTGTTTTTGCATATCATTATTTGCTTATTTTTAGTTCTTGTAGCTGTACCATTATTACAGTTCCTGATTTATTGCTGCTCAGTGATATTAGCATTACTTTATTTATTATCCTTTGATTGCATATGGACCTAGAGTTAAGGGACTACCATCTGTATGGGTACATAACCTTGACACAGTGTACCATGAGTATGTGTGAGATGAGTACATGTGGAGGTCCTTGCGTGTTAGTTGATCACCCGTGCGCATGCGATAGGGCTAACTGCTAATAGAGGCTTGTTAGGAGACTTAGCAGTTAGTAGAGGTACATGATCGCGGATGCGACTTAGATAGGTACATT